>BMAV01000509.1:40774-58121 GCA_019973955.1 Trichonephila inaurata madagascariensis | reverse complement strand
TGACTGCTTGGTGTGGATTTACTGCTGAGTTTTTATCCTCGAACCTTTTTTTCTTTGAAACTTTCACTCCTCAAGGTCCTAAAAGATGCTCTGTCACGAGTCCACTGTACAGTGAGCTTCTTCAACAACAGATCATTCCTGCTTTACAGGAACGACAATGTTTGCAAACCACTATCTTTATGCAAGATGGAGCGACTCTTCCCACTAGGTGTTAAGTAAAAGCACTACTTAGTGCTAATATTTTCTGGATGCATGACCTTCTCTTTCACTCGACTTAAATATCTGTGATTTCTGGTTGTGTGTATTTCTAAAAGACCGTATTTATAGCTGTGGATTTAGGACTTTACCTGATTTAAAAGCTAGCATTATACGCCATGTGTCTGAAATCCCTCGAGAGTTGCTTCGCTCTACCATTGAAAACGCTATAATGCGTTTTCAACACGCTTTTAATGTCAATGGAGCTCATATTGAGCATATTCTGTAATTGAATAAATTTTAACGATTCTAACAAATCATTTGGGCACCATATTTCTTCCTAGTGGTCAAAATTTGAACTGTTTTTTATTGCAGAAACCTTTTCCCCATGGTCCATATAGCATATATTCCGTTTCATCAAAATCTAATAAGCAGAACGGGTTCAACAGGCCTCTGAATAGTGTAACTTTAATTATAACCACCTGGCATGTGTAAAGAAGAAAAAAAGAAACAGAACAGTGGCCGTTGAAACTTTGACAAGGATGAAACAAACATGCGTCGATACCGTAAACAAATGATAAATATTTGCTTTGCAAATATTTCAACAGTCTTTATATATAATAACTTATTTATATCATCCTATTATTCCTTCTTTAAAAAAAATGCTGTATAACGTGCAGTGGAAGACACGAAAGACGACTTCATGTGGGAAAATGGCGACACCGGCACCAATTCCGAAATCAGCTGTGACGAATCATTTTCGAAACATGATACTGACGGTTAGAGTAATTATAGGTTCAGGTGTGTATTTGAAAGTTTTCAATACTGGTAAAAAATGAATTGATTATTAACTAATTAGTATTTCTTATGAAATTTTTTAAAGAGATTTCTTAAGTATATCGGAATTGATAAATTTGTACACAATTTTTTAAGTTTTCGAAAAAAAACATTTAGAGCATTGGGGACGTGGCTCAGAATCGATTACAACACTTTTTCACAAAATCATTTTGAGAGTTTGGGGAGCGGCTTAGAATTGATAGTGGCTTTCATATGCAATGAGATGTATTGGTAAAGGGAAGTCTTCTGCTAAAATTTTGTGTGGAGTTATGAATTTACCAACTCCTTAGCAAAGATTTAATGAAAATGAATCAGGATTAGACACAGCCATAGAGACTATGGCTAAGGTGAGTATACAAAATTGCAGCTAAAGAAGTCAAAGATGTCAGCGGACATTCTGAATACCAGTTGCTATTGAAGGTACTTGGCAAAAGCGTGGCCATACGTCTTTGAATGGTGCTGTCATTGCAACAAGTGTTGATACCGGCAAAGTGCTTGATGCTTCAATTTTGTCAAGATTTTGTAAGTGCCCAAACAAAATGCATAATGAGAACTGTAAGGCTAATCATTTTGGAAATAGTGGAAGTATGGAAGTTTCAGGAGCCATCGAAATTTTCCAACGCTCTGAAAATTTGCATCGTCTGCGATATACCAAATTTTTAGGAGTGGTGACCCCAGAGCGTATAAAGCAGTTAACGAGATGCAGCCATATGCAGATACAAGTATTGAAAAACTGGAATGTTTTGGCCATGTCGAGAAACGGATGTGAACTCGACTACGAGCCTTAAAACTAAAAATGAAAGGTAAGAAAGTAAGTGACGAAAAAACATTGGATGGTCGCGGTAGACTTATAGACGCTGAAATTGACAAATTACAGCGTTGTTATGGATTAGCTATCAGAATTATTAATTCAATGAAACGAGCCATTTGGGCTACATATTTTCATAAAGCATCTACAGATGCATATCCACAACATGGTCTGTGCCCAACAAACGAAGATACCTGGTGCGGATATAACCGAGCTGTTACAACAGGGGAAGCATATAAACATAAGAACACCTTGCCATCAGAAGTGCTTGATTGTATTAAAGATGTGTACAGGGAATTATCAACTCCTAACCTCCATGCCAAATGCTTACATGGTAAGATACAAAACTGCAACGAGAGTGTAAACAGCATGATATGGTCACGGATACCGAAAAAAGTTTTTTTGTGCAACTGGGCACATTAAAAACTGAAATACTGGAAACTATTGCCTCCTATAATCAAGGTAACATCACTAAATGTCATGTTCTTGAAAAATTAGGTATATTTCTAGGTTTTTACACAGCTCGAGCAATCGAAGCAGCTGATCGGTAGAGACTATGAAAAGCAAATTATGACATTTTACAAAATTCTAAAGAAGCAAGGAAAAAAGAAGGCTTAAGAAATGTGTATTAGAGGATAATTTAGCAGAAGAAAGAAAAAACCCAAGCTATGGAGCTAGTATGCATTAATTACAAGTAAGTTTTTTACTAAAATCCATTTATCTCAAAACTAACATTTTTACTATATAAGGAACATTTTCTCATAAACTACTGCATTTAACACCTTATAACATTGCATAACTAATAATTACACTCTAATACATATTTTAATCAATGGAGTTTTTAAAAAAAATATTCTGACTTAATTTATAGCATTAAAAATAATAAAATTTCCCTGTTTTTGAAAAAAAAACAGATTTGTGCAAAAGATAATTTTTTTAAAAACTAACTAGACACATCTTTCTCTCTCTCTCTCTCTCTCTATCCTAGTTATAAAAGTTCTGATTAAAGTATGTATTATGGTTCAAAGAATATTCAGTAAAAAAAATGGAGATTTTTGTTATTCAGTAGAATGTTTATAAATGTTCCTTAAAATACCTATTTTTAACATTACTGAGAGAGAGATACAGATCCTGTTTTGTGAACCTACTCCCTTAAGAAGATCGGGATGGTCAGACATTTTATTCACATTGGGAATTAAATTAGAATGGAACATGACCCCCTGGAGTCCAAGTACAGGGTTGATAAATGAAGTCAGGCAGTGGTGCTCCACATTAAAACAAAGGTTTTGTGCAAGTTTCAAGGAGAAAAGATTATTACGTTTCAACAACCTTTGATTACCTTTCCAACGTTATAAGAATTGGGAGGTTCTATGTTGATCACGATAACTGAGCAGTTTGTTGAAATACAAGGTCAAACAATAGTTTCTTCTTATATCTGGAGACTGAAGGTCGCACTCGTATAGAACTGAGTTATTAGGACAGCAACAATGAGCTGTATTCTTTCAAGTTTCTTAAGATTAGAATCAGAGGCACTAAAGAAAATGGTAGAACCAAACTCCAAAACAGGCTAATTAAGGTCATTTTCAGAGTAGAGACATCTGCACCGCAGTCACATCTAGAGATGTATTTTAATATATTTGGGCGTTTTCTACTTTTATTAACCAAATACTCAATATGCCAATTGCAAAGAATCTCTAGGTCTAAGGTAAAACCTAGATATTTAGGATGTTTTACGTATGAGAGTTGTTGACCCCTTATAAAAACAACTAGTTGATATTTATATTGATGTCTGGTCTGATGGTGGTGAAAAAACTGGTCACGGACTTCGTGATATTAAAGGATAATTTGTGGTCAGTCGTAAAGTCACTAACTCTGCTTAGGCACTCGGATACATTAGCCTCAATAGACCGTTCCTCGTGACTCGAGTGCCAAAGGACAATATCATCTGCGAAGAAACCAATGGAACTATTCTCAGTAACTACCTTACCAAACACGTAGAGAAGAGCGTAGGACTGAGTACTATCCTTGGGGAATTCCTTGGCTGAGTTTAAATTCCTTGAAAAGCATTTTATTATACTTAACTCGAATAACTCTAGATTTAAAAAAATCTGAGATCCATGGCAGAGCTCTTCCTTTTATTCCAAATATATCAAACATTTTAAGAATGAGCTTGTTTCTCGAGATCATATAAAAAGCTTTAGACAAGTCTAAAAATACTACTGCAGTATGATTGGTGGGTTTTAAATTTTGGGCATCTCTGACACATTGAAAAAAGTACAGAATATGATTTTCTGTACTATGTCCTCTCCTAAATCCATATTGTTCCCGTGGAAGCAGAATATTGCTGTCTAGAAAGTAGGCGAGTCTTCTTAGCATCATTCTTTCCATGATTTTACATGGTATACTTGGTATGCATGTATCTAAACACACACAAAACTACTTTGTATTGTATGTCGTAAAATGCAAGAAATCTTATGAATTGTTAGTGGAGCAGTATTTTTCAATCAGTCACACTCACTTCGATCACATCGATCTCCTGTAAATGGTATTTTGCATATACATTTAAATGCTTCTCCTTCAATTTGACATTCACCACCATTCATACAAGGGTTAGATGAACATGGACCTTAAAAAAAATATCAGAAGTTAGCTCAAAACAAATCCATAAAAGTACAAGTATAATATCCAATACATTTGCCTGAAGGTAAACAGTTTATGGAAGAGAAATGCATGTTCAAATGCAGATTCTTTAAAAAAAATTAGGAGGGAACAAAACGGGTTAGTTGAAAAAGAGCAAAGAATTATACTTCAGGACTGAAAAAGAATACTTAAAAATTCAGATATCATATACAAACTGACCAATTGCAACAAAAATTGATAGATGTAGTATACATGAATTGGAAAAGAAAAGTAATACAATTTAAGAATAAATGGTTGCTTTACCTTAGAATACTTAGTCTGAGCAAAATGAAGAAGTCATTAAGACTACTTCTGGCATGTTCAGTAATGTTCCTCGAAGGTATCCTGTGGGATGTTTTGATAAAAAAAAGTCTTCTAATATAAAGTTAGAGGGGCAACAAATATTGATGATTGCAGACACCCTACTGTCATGTCCTAAACGTGATTACTATTATGAGGAGAGATATGCAACCTTCTTCTTCTTCAATGACTCGACGGCCCTGTGTGGACCCTAACCTTCTCCAGAAGTTTTCTCCAGGTATTTCTACTTTGGGCAACCGTTTTCCAGTTTTTGACCTTAAAATTATTTACGTCTTTTTCGACACAGTCAATTCATCTTAATGGGGGATCTGCCCCGAGGTCTATTTCCAATGGGCTTTGCCAGAAATATTTTCTTGCAGCAACGATCTTCATTCATTCTAGCCAAATGATCAGCCCATTTAAGTCTGTAATTTGACAAATTTTACAATATAAGGTTGCTTGTAAATTTTGTAGAGTTCTAAGTTAGATCTTCTTTTCTATGATCCCTTCACTTGGATCCCACCAAGAATACAGCGTAAGAACTTTCTCTCGAAAATTCCCAAAGCTTCCTCATCACGGAAAGTTAATGGCCACATCAGGACAGATCTTTGTAAGGAAGCACTTAGTTCTTAGTTTGAGAAAACGATATACAACATACCAGTCCAAAAAATCCTCTGCAAACTTGAAGACACATAACAAAGTACACCATGTATGTCCAGGGGAATTTTTCAATCTACAGTGTTAAAGTTCGAGAATAAACAAATGTATCTATGAATGTATATTGGGCTACCTACTCACGAACGCAGAAATATGCCGAAAGTACCAAAATATAGGAAGTAATCCAAGGAACCATTTCGACTATTTTAATTCCTAAATTGTAAATAAATAAAAAGTTCTAAATTAAAAACTTTGAAATTGATTATTGGCGTTTCCTTACAGTGTAATCTATCGTGCAGTGACTCCGAAGGACGCAGGAGAAAAATTTTGGTTATTTCGGTTTTATTTTAAAACTGCCATCCTTTAATTATTATTAAAGGCAGAGAAAAAGTAATTATAGAATTAGATAAAACATTTATTCGTCTAGGACATATAAATTTTTATTTTACGAAACAACGATTTTTCGTATTATTCCTCAGATTTTTTAAGAAATTAAGTCAATTTTGATGTGCTTTCGAGGACGTAACGTTTGACTTAACCTATATTTTTTTCTCATCACTGTGATCACTGCAGTACATGCCTTTCTCCGTGCGACAGAATAATACAAAAATGTTCTCAAAACTTAATAAAAGAAAAAGACTCGAAATTTTATTTAAAGATTCAATCAATCACACGCCCGCACACACACACGTATATATATATATATATATATATATATATATATATATATATATATATTGAAAGCTTTACTTACACGATATTTTTTTCATTTTTTTCATTGTTAAACGCTACCTTACTTTATTGTCGGAGGTCGAAATTTGGAAACTCTTACTTTAAAATTTTTCTTTGCTTAAAAGATTAAAAATTCAATCCCTCCGCAAAAAATTAATGTATTTACACTCTATCTCAAAAAATAAGCAGCAAACAGAAAAAAGATGATAAAATGAAAACAATTTATTGAAAAGCAATGAAATTTTCACGAGTTGTTGAACCGAAACAATGCCACGCAAAAAAAGGAGGAAAGCAGCAAGTACTTTTCAAATGAGCAGTATAAACAATACTTTTCCTAAATTGTACAAAAAAAAATGTGTTTAGTTGCAAATATATTTCAGTAAGGTGTGTGACCCGTCTACTGGAGTTGCAGGCCCGACAGCGATGATTCATACTTGTCAGTAGGTCATCAATTACACTTTGGGGGATCTCTGCCTACTCTCGAGGAAGACATATTGTTAAGCCATTAAGGTTTGGGGTAAAATTACACAGAACAGCAAGACGTCTCCTGACCAAGCTCCAGGCATGCGCTATTGGGCTCAAGTCGAGTAAACGGGCTGTTCCTTCCATTTGAAGCAGTGTTTCGAGGTTTCCTGTATTGGTTAACAACGCTATCTCTATGTACTTGCCCGTTTGCGTCCATAAACAGGGCATAAGGGCTCATGGCTGCCGTATATGGAAGAATATATTATCTAGGATTACATTCCGATAAATAACTGTTGTCACTGAACTGGTACGAAAGACATGGAGATAAGTTCGGCCACCAATGGATATCCTAGCTCAAATCACGACACCAGCATGATTGTAGTTCTGTCTTTCAGTGATATTTAGAGCTTGCGATCGTGCTTCTCAGGGTCTCCAGATCCGTATTTATCGGGAATCATTGTTTTTATAGAATCGGGACTCATGGAACAATACACTAGCCCATCATTGCGGTGCCCAAAGGATTGATCTAGGGATTTCTATAACAGAGCCCTTCGGTGAGACGACGTCAATGGCACCCCAGCTGATGGTCCTCTGGAATGTAGAAGACTTTCATGCAGGCATCTGAAAACAGTTTGTTGGAATATCTGTATTAATGATGAAAGGGCAATGCACGAAGAAAGTTGACTGGTTGAACACATTGGATAACGCTGACCTTGCAGACACAGATAACGGCTCTCACGAGTAGTTGGAACCCTATGACGACCACTACTAGGTTTTCCTGATACTACATACTCAAATTGATAGCGATTCAACCAAAGGAGGGTGATCGGATGATTGACATGTAGGGCTTGAGCAATCTTCGACCGTCGTTCCCCGGGATGGATTCGTCCGATTGTATACCAGAGTATACGTAGTACGATCCAAAAATTTGGAGACTGTGGCCATTTCTGACGACGAAAGCAA
The DNA here is from genome assembly GCA_019973955.1 of Trichonephila inaurata madagascariensis. Taxonomy (NCBI): domain Eukaryota; kingdom Metazoa; phylum Arthropoda; class Arachnida; order Araneae; family Nephilidae; genus Trichonephila; species Trichonephila inaurata. Next base: position 50,485 of record BMAV01000509.1, on the reverse strand, counting down.
GAATATAAAGTTAAATCACTTGAAATGGATTCTCCCAACCCTCCCCTATCTGGCGAGGTTGGTTTAGTTCATGTCATGTGACTGAACCGCACTTGCAGCGGTTATCTTCCGAAGCTAGTTAGCTTTGTTCTGCAATATTAGAAAGATGGTTTTTCTTGAATAGCGTTGAACATTAAATTCTATGAACGCTTAGATAAAACATCAATGGATATTTTGGAAATGCTAAGTAAGGTGTATGGTGAATCTACCATGGCGAGATTCAAAGCTTACGAATGGCATCGGCATTTTAAAGAGGACCGAGAATCCATCGAATACAATGAGCATGTTGGACGACCTTCGACTTCACGGAACACAGTTAATGTTGCGTTGGTGCCTGAATGTATTCGAAAAGATCATTGTAAAACACTTAGACAATTCGATGAGGCTGCACACTTCTAGAAGACGTCGTTTGAGGGAATCCATTTGTCGTAAATGGCCTCAGTTCTTACAGAGTGGTGACAGGTATCTTCTGAATAACAACGCACCAGCACATCAATCCCAATTTTTAAAAGAGTTCCTTGCCCAATCTCGCATTAACGTGTTTCCGCATCCCCCCTATTCATCAGACTTAGCCCCGCGTGACATTTGTCTGATCTCATCAATAAAAAAACATTTGCAGGGATGTCATTTCCTGTCTCCAAATGAAGTGAAAGGAGCATCGCAAGAGATCTTACGGGAAATTGGAAAAAAATGGTTTCCAGCTGTGCTTCCAGAAGTTATACAAACGCTGGCAAAAGTGTATCGTCATCCAAGGAGATTACTCTGAAGGTGGATGTACTTCGGTGCTGTGGACTATTCACGGTGAGGTTTTCTACACCTTGTTCCAAAACTTTTGGATCATACTACGTATTTTCACTCAAATGCAATCGACGACTCATTTTCGGAAATTTGAAACAATAGATGAAGAATGGTATGTACCAAATAAACGTAACAGCCAACGCGACGGAAGAAAAAGCAACCGTTGAAATGAACTTGTTTCTGTATCTATCACATTACGCAGTATTATACGGGGTAATGCAAATATTTTACTTAATACGGAACTGCTTACGCATTTCACTTGCAAGGTACTTATTTTGTTACTGTAACTTTCCTACTTCTTGAGAGAATAGAGTAAATTAATTTTTTATGCACAAGTTTTCAAAGGAAAATGAATATTATTAATAATGTAGATAAATTGTTCAATAGTGAAAAAAAAAGAACATTTTTACATAACCGCCATTTTTATTTGATTCGAAAGCAAATAGATATCTAAGCTTAAAAGCGTCCTACTTATATTAAAATTCATGAAATGAAGTTGAAGCATGTCCAGATTCATTTATATTTCAGATTAAATCATCTTACCTATTTCACACGTGTTCCCAGAATATGGATAAATGCACGAACAGTTAATGTGGTCTCCATCAACTCTACACTTTCCATCATTCTCACATGGATTTGGTGTACATGGATCTAAATACACACACAAAAATTACTTTGTAATGTATGTCGTAAAATGGAAAAAGCTTTATGAATTGCTTTTATTATGGTTTTCTGGTTTTTCTAAATTGCTAATTAGTGCTATGCAAAATTTAATTCAGTACTGCTGTTCGAGTTTTTCTGTCTCTCTCTCATTTCTTCTAGAATGAAAATACGATGTAGACCATTTACGTTTACTCACTCATCGGCAATATGTCAGTAGGAGAAATTCACGCATGCGTATTAGGATCACATAAACGTATACATAAGACCATGCCTCCGTTACTGTACTTGATTGCTCAAAAAGAAATAATAGTGGGATATCTTTTAAGCATACCATAGTAGGATTAATTGGAATAAAATGAAGTGAAACATTTAACTAAAAGGCATGAAATATTTTTAACCGGGTTAAATAAAAAGCTATTTCTTACGTAAAATTAAGTATAATTACTTAATTATAATAATTAGTTAAAATTCTCAAATTTAATCTATAACGTAAAGAAAGTTATTCCGTCGTATATTGAAACAAAATTCCCGCTTTTAAAATATCTATGTGGTCATAAAAAAAACATCTACAAGAATTTTCTAATTTTCCAAAAGAAGAAGAGAAAAACTATTAGTAAAAATATATGATGAACGAGAAGGAAATCCTATATCTTGTGTCGTACAACCACTTAAAATGAGCCTAATACTGACAGATAACTCAAACATGAAATGGAAGCGTCAGAAAAGACTGAAAAAATATACCAATTTGTCTAAGAAATGAATACTTAAAAAAAATCAATACTCCAAAATAAAGTCAACTACATTTTTTGTGTATTAATTATTCGAATAATAATTGAGATAAATCATTTAAGTCTGAAAAAAGAGTATTTTTTTATATAATTACTCTTTTTACTGGATTCCAAATTTAATAAATATCTTTTATAAGTTTAAGAACTTTTTCTTTGTTTCGATACTACTTAAATCCAATTGACGTATTTTAAGTCCTACCATATTGTAGCTCCAGTAAGCTTACCTATTTCACATGTGTCGCCAGAATATGGCTTAACGCATGTGCAATTAAAATTATCTCCCTCTATTCTGCACTTTCCTTCATTCTCGCACGGGTTTGGAGAACATGGATCTAAACACATACAAACAAAAATTATTTTGTAAATGTTTGTCGTAAAATGAATTTTTATGAAAATAGAGCAGCATATTTCAATCAGTAGCTTACTTCGTTCGCATCGATCTCCGATAAATGATGTTTTGCAAATACATTTAAATGTTTCCCCCATAATTTGACATTCTCCACCGTTCTTGCAGGGGCTAGATGAGCACGGATCTAAAAGAGAGAGAAAGATCAAATTTAGCTTAAAACAAACCTTTAAAAGTACGAACGTAACATTCTATAAATTTGATTGAAGTCAAACATATTTTACAGAAAACCAACTAATCAGCGCCTTAAAGATGAGCTTCTTAAAAAAGAACTTATGTTTAGTAACTACCGTAATGCTTAAGGATTTGGTCATCAGCTGTCCAACTGCGACAAGAAGGTAATGGAATAAACACGCACAGAAAACGATTACGATTTAAGAATAACTGGGCACTTTTTTTCAGAGTTCTATTGTTGCAAAATGAAATCAATAAGATCATGGTCAACTTCTGGTTTGAATGCAAGATATCTCTGCAGGGAATATTAAAAGGACTTGGTACCCAAAAATGACCAACCTATCGTTTTTTTAAAATTTTTATTTAATCTTATTTTTTGTATTATTATCTTTCGATTGATATATCATTTGTGCAAGTCGGAAAGTTAGAAGTTGAATAAAACTTCATTTGAAAACAAATCAGACAATTCGGCCACGCCCCCTTTTTAGAAAAAAAAAGCGTTATGATAAAAAGATCTATTTTATAAAGAGAAATAATAACCATAAAAAAAATGTGTAATATATAAAGCAGAATATTTCTGAGGCAATACAATAATGTAATTTTTCTTCTTTGTGAAATATGTACATGTAAAATTTTTGAATTAAGGCATTTTATATTAATGATTTCATAATTTCAGTTCTTATTCCAGATACGTTTTTCATACAAATGTAATACTTCAATATTATGTGAAGAAAAAAAACTAAACTTTCTGTCGTGACAGAAAAAGAAAACTTTGTAACATTTTTCTTGAATTTTCTTGTGCAATTAATACTTTAAGTGGTATTTTAATTTTATTTAAGCTTATTATAATTTTTTTTTCAGAATTATAAACTTTAAAGTGGTTTTTCTCAGTTTGTGTTTTTCGAAACATTAGTGCATTCAAAATGCTACTCCTTCCACAACTATTTCCCCTCAGGGGGCTCACCTTCTTTAGGTGAGTACGGGTGTCACAATCCCGAGGTACCCTAGTGATCTTTTCCTTTTCCCAAGGGATTTACTGTCTTTGGTAAACACGGGTGTCACAAACCCGGGGTACCCTAGTGATCCTTCTCTATTTTCGACCCTATTTCTTGTCATACTATTTCCCCTTTTTTTTCTCGTCCAGACCACAGACCTATGCTACAAAATGAACGTTGTTCAAATTTAGTTTTTTCTATTGAAAAAACTTCCTATTTATTATTAACATTTTGGTTTACATTTTGTATTGCGTTAATTTAGTTTCTTTTTCGTATATTTCTTTGAATACTTTGATTATGTTGCTTTATTTGTTTTCAACTAACACCGTTGGTCAGCCAACCCGCATGTTTGCCGTGTGCGGCGTCCCGTAAGGAGGAAAATGGTGTCCTGGGAATACCTTTGGCCCACGCTTCGCTGTAGACGGGTGGCAGGAGTGAGCCCGCTCCTGTCAATCGGCTGGTAGTACCTCTCTTCGGTATCCTCGAAGAGACACTGCTGTAGGGTTAGTGCTGCATATAAGGGGTGGCGGGTTTACCCGTTGGATCCTCGCCCTGAACTGTATCACTATATTCTGGGTGTACTCTGGGTAAGCGCCGTGCCTAGTTTTTGGCCAGATGACCGGCACACTGCCTCCCTTGTTGGACTCCGTGGTGGGTGGAGGCACGCCAAGACGAAGTTATGCACGCGTTTTTATGCATCCAATACTGCTGTGCCCAGGTAAAGGCCTTGTTTTACCCACTCAAAACGTCGATGAAATATCAACGAATTCAAGAGATTCCTACTAATTTCCTTACCAAATAATGAATTGTCAAAGAAATCGCCATTTGCTATCCACAATGCTCTCATCGGAATAGGTGGTGAACCGAAATCAGTAAAACGACTGCGTTCCGGGAATCTACTAATTGAAACGAATTCCACTCTACAAACAAAGTCTTTTCTTCTAGCGAAATCCTTTCTAGATTGTCCTGTTTCTGTAGTTCTACACAAGTCCCTTAACTCTTGACGAGGTGTCATTTCTGAACCTGACCTGTTGACCACTACTGATGCGGAAATCCTTGATGGGTTTTCTGGTCAGGGTGTTACTCAGGTCAGGAGAATCACAATAAAAAAAGACTACAATTATTCCCACAAAGCATTTAACTTTAACATTTAATAGCCCAAAACTACCAAACACAATAAAAGCTGGATATCTGAATTATAAAATCTGTCCCTATATACCGAACCCTCTGCGCTGTTTTAAGTTCCAGAGGTTCGGTCCCTCCCAAACTTCCTGCCGCGGTCAATTAACATGCTCTAGACGTGCAACCGTTGGACATCCTGCCACGGATTGTACACTAAAGCTGAAATGTGTCAATTGCTCAGAATCTCATTTATCTGTTTCAAAGTTATGCACTAAATGGAAACTCGAAACAGAAATTCAGAAAATTAAAATAAAGAAAAACATATCTTACTTAGAAGCACGCAAACTAATAGTTCCTCAGTCATCCCAAACATATGCTCAAGTTATCAAACCTACAGCTGTATCCACAACTACGCAAACAGATCCAAATATTACAATAATCTGCCCACCTTTAGAATGTCTGAAACCCGTATCTTCTGCAAATACTATACCAAGTACCTAGTCTCCACGTCATCTTCATCCACTCAAGCACATCTACTTCCTTCCACATCTGCAATAATACCAACAATACAAAGCGAGTCTTTGTTACCAATACCCATTCCTACTACTACTACTACTACTTCCCCTCTAGCAATAGCCTAAATACTTCCGCTTCATCGTTATCAACTGAAATACCCCCAGTTTTTACAACTTCTAATAAATTTGCAGCTCTGTCACCTAAAGTTCAATCATCAGTTTCCATATCAGAGTCTGCAGCTACTACATCTAATAAGGAACATTTTAACACATCTCAAATTCTTCACATTCAAAGATTAAAACAAAACTCAAAAAATAGAAAAAGGCGGGCAAAAGAACAAAAGGCAGACATTGAAATTAAAATGACACCTCACACACCTAAGAAAAGGTATGTTCATCATACCTCAGAAGACGAGGATATGATTGTGTATGATATGGATGAGGATGAACACGAACAATTTAAACACATAAGAGGAGGTTACTCTCATATCATAACACCAACTAAGTATCAAAAGAAATGACGGATTACTACATATAATAGTCTAGAAATAGAAAACGACTTTTTTATTAATACATATCGAGCTTGATGGAGAAATTCTCCCAACAGTCTTTGTTTTAAATTTGTTCGGTATAAATTTTATGCACATTTTTCCATTTTTCGTTTTTTAACGAAAATTTAAACTTCTTTCATTAGTCTGTTTTTTTTTTAAAAAAAAATTTTTCTGACTTGGTGGGGAATATTCCCCACCAAATTATGGTAGATTTTATCATTCGAAAACTTTTTTTACATGATTTGATATTTTAACTTATTGAAACTATATGTTCAGTGTTTTTTAAATATTTTATGAAAAAAAAAACATGGTTTTCATATCAATACTTTAGAGTTTTAATTATTTTTAAAATTTAAACAAATGTTTGGCGCAGTATGGCCGAATTCGGCTCTTGCGCCATAAAATTCCAAAATCACTCACTCACTCCACAACTATTTACCAATCACCTCCATTTTTTTCCTGTGTGTTGCAAGTAAAGCATGTAACAAAATTAGGGATATATTTTGCTGTAAACTGAATACTTTTTTTTAAAAAAAATTAAAATGTCAGAGTTATTGGCTTTTTCGTTGATTTTTAGCATGCATATCAACATTATATTTTTTTCTCAAAAACGAATTATTATAAAATTGATCCCTAAAGTTGTTTATAATATCCACAAGAATATTACAAAAAACTTTCAGGTCAAAAAATTAATAATTACAAAAGGAGTAAAACTTTAAAATTTTCCAAATTTTCGTCAAAAAATTTAATTTTTTAAAATTGTGCGAATAATATGTGCAAAATTTCATCTCGTATCATTTTCTTGAATAGAAACATCATATAAAATGTTAAAATATAATTTTTAAATACATAAAGAAAGAAAGTAGTTCAAAGGGTACCGTCCTCTTAATAGTGTTCCTGGATGGTATTCTGTGGGTGTTTTTGATAAAATGTCCACAACTATATGGTTGAATCGACAAAATAGTGAGATAGTTGTAGACAACTTACTATTAAGTCCTAAAATGTGCGCTACGAGAAGCGATCAGACGACCTACCTAACCAATCAAAGTTGAAAATAACCCATTAACACCTCCTTCCCCCCACCATGTGAGGTCGGAGTAAATTCTAAATATTTTTGTAAATCTGAAAAGGAATAATTAAAATAGATATAAAAATATTATCAAACATTAGTGGAAAATTTATTTCTAGGGAAACCATTATCAAATTTGCCATTTCGGCTAAACTTGATTGCAATCAAATTAATACACTGGCCTTATATAATTTGAGGAAGAAATTAGAAATCAATCAACCGGCAAGAGGTCATTAAAATTAAAATAACCACATGATTGTGTGAAAAGGTAAGGAAATTCAATTGGTATTTTGATAAAAGCCTCTTCGCATACATTCTCTAATGGGTTACAGGATACTTAGTTTTCTTATGATTTTTAATTACATGTAAAGCGTTTGTAAGATTTTAGAGCTGCAAAATTTCTTAAGCTTCCACCCCCAAATCATACCTTTAATTTGCAGTTTGAAAAGAAAAACCTTCATTTAAATATATGCTAACTGGGTTTTTTAATAAAAATATTGACACTGGAAAAAATTTGTGGAAAAATATGAATGCGGTTTAATATTTTTTTATTTCATATTTGATTTGACTTAAAGTGTTATTTTTACTTACTTTCTTCACAAGTCTTTCCGAAGTAAGGACTCTTGCACATGCACATGAATCCATCTTCCTGATCTATGCAGATCCCATTGTTCTGACAAGTATCTGCCTTGCAACTGCTTACAGGTTCTGAAAAAAAATGTTAATTGAAATACTGAATAATTCCGAAATAAGATCATGATAGCTTAAAACCTCATACATCTTCATATCAGAGGAATTCAGGGAATTATTACTATGTAAAATTATGTACACTACTGGCCATTAAAATTGCTACACCAGGAAGAAATACAAATAACAAAATGATATTTATTGGACAAGTATATTATACTGGAGATAACAAGTGATTAAACTTTCAAGAAATTAGGGTGCATAGTTCCTGTGAAATCATTACCCAGAACAATCACCACCTCCGGCAGTAATAACAGCACTTATACGCCTGGGCATTGAGTTAAACAGAGATTGGATAGAATGTACGATGCCAATGCAGCTTCAACACGAGGCCACAGCTCATCAACCGAAGTGACTTGCGTATGGTGACGAGCCAGTCGCTCGGCAACCATAGAACAGAGGTTTTCTTTTGGTGATGTCTGGTGTACGTGCAAGTCAGGGCAACAGCCCAACATTTTCAGTATCAAGGAAGGTCCGTACAATACCGGCAGCATGCGTTCGTGCATTATCCTGTTAAAACGTAAGGTTTCGTGGAGCTCTAATAAAGGTTAAAGGCACGGCTTGTAACACACCAGAAATGTAACGTGCACTGTTCAAAGTGCCGTCAATGCGAACAAAAAGTGACCTAGACGTGTATTTAATAGCACCCAATACCCTCATTCCAGGTGATAAGCTAGTATGACGATGACGAATGCACGCTGCTAATGTGCGTTCACCATGATTCCGCCAAACCGACTACCTTGATTCTGTAAACAGAACCTGGATTCATCTGAAAAAAAGACGTCTTGAAATTTCTGCACCTGGGTTCATCATTGGTCACACCATTAAGGATGCTTTTGTCTGTAATGCAGCGTCAAGGGCAGCCGCAGCCATGATCTGAGAGCTAAGAGTCCATGCTGCAGCAAACGTCGTCGAACCATTGTGCGGATACTTGTTGTCTTGCAAACGATCCCAATCCTAGACTCAGGGCTCATGATGTGGCTGCACGATCCCTAAGTTCACGCTGGTATCCAGCACGGCGTTCCGTACTACCGTCCTGAATCCATCGATTCCCTATTCTGCTAACAGTCACTGGATGTCGACGGACGCTAGCAGAAATACTACGATACGATAAACTGTACAATCCCAGTACGCTACAATGTGGCTTTTATCAAAGTCAGAAACGTGCTGGTACACATTTCTGCTGCTTACACGAGGCATAACACTAGCCTTTCACCAGGAAACAACGTTCAAATGCAATTTGTGTATGAGAAACCGGCTGAACAATCTCTTCATTTAAACACATTGTAGGTATCGCTACTGGTGCCTGCTTACTCTGAATACACGGAAAAGCTAATTGTTTGCATATCACAGCAACTCCTTTCTGTCATATAAATTTCACGTTTGTAGCAATTTCAATGGCCAGTTGTGTAATATAAATAAGGAATTTCGAAGCAATAAAATATAAAATGGGATTTAAGTAACTTGTATAAGTAAAATATTATTTCATTAATTACAAATTAAGGTGTTTAAAAAGATAAAGGGCTTTTTTTTCTACTTTAAGTTATTTTGAATCGATGAAAATATTGCTTTTTTTATTTCGTTAATATTTTTTTACTATGCATTGTATACATATATGAAGCGACGTTTCCTAGCTTTTGCACTACATAAATGTCTGTTCTCCCTATTAAGTTTTATCCCCCAGTGATTTTTTAAAAATAATATTGGGTTTTTTTTCAATGGTTGTGTGAAAAGTTAAAGAGAAATCGAATTGATATTTTGATAAAAGCCTCTTCGCATACATTCCTTGATGGGTTACAGCAGGGGTACTCAACCTTTTTTTAATCACCGGGCCACATACATAT
>BMAV01000509.1:13521-33818 GCA_019973955.1 Trichonephila inaurata madagascariensis | reverse complement strand
CGGAGTTTCGCTATTAGACTAAAGTAGTGAATCAGGAATTAATAGGTTAGGATTGATTAAAGCTAACTAATCTGATTACGTGCGCTTATTCACTTAAGGTGGTTGCTTTCTTTATATAGCTCCTATGGCTTCCTTTTGTAGCTTATTTTGTTGTGGAATAGTACAAATGAATAATAATAAATTAGATTTATCATGGAGAGTTTTGGTCATGCTTCGTTCCCTCCCACAGATTTAGGTAGACAGGACAAGGAGGAAGCGATTTCAGAGGGAAGTCGTTTACAGTTTTAACTAATACAGCTCATAATTATTCAAATATCAGTGTAGCTGCAGAAAAATAATAGTATTTTAAAATTTCAGTTTTGCAGAAAAACATATCCTATACAAAGCTTAAATATCTTTAAGAATTTTAAAACATCCGATTTTATTGATAATGAAATTATCTAAAAACTGTAGGTATAAAAAATGCAACCCACAGACGTAACACAAACAAAAAATACTTCCTTCCTAAAGTCTTAGAACTCACACGTATGCATGCTAAGACATAAGAAAAGGTAAAATTACCATTCTCACAATATTCTCCCCAAAAAGGTGTCAAGCACAAGCACTTCATTTTCTCATCTTCAATTTCACAAATTCCATCGTTCTTACAAGGATTTGGATCACATAGACCTGAAATTCAATGAGTGATTAAAACAAAATTTTAACATACCATATTTCTTTTCAAAAAGCAAAGAGAAAAATAAGAGTATACTTAGTTCACAATAATCTCCAACATAAGGCTCTGGGCAACTACAAATTTCTGAATTGTTTTCGACTCTGCAAGTTCCACCGTTTTTACAATGCTCTCCTAAACAATTGTGACGGGGCTTTATCAGTACTTCTTCTAATAATCCTCTTGTGATGTCTTTGGGGCCAGAATGGCAATTATTTCCAACCAACCCAAGAAGAGAGCGTGGCTATGCAGATTAGGAATTGTATATATTGGAACGTTAGTATTCGCGTTGGGCACTATGTAAAGCGCTAAGTGGAGAAGTAAAACTAAGTGAAGTGAGATAAAGCTCTAAGTGAAGTTCTAGGAAAAGAGTCTTGGTGTATTCTATGAGTCGGTCTAATAGTGCCAGTGAAGCTGATCAACAAGTGGGTCCGAGACCAGAAGAGCCGGAAAAGACCAGAAGACCAGAGGACCCTTAGAGACCAGAAGACCCTTAGAGCCGGATCAAGTTGGATCGAAGAATAAATTGAAGATATAAGGACCGTAGCTGTTCGCCGAGAAAATAGCGGTAAGACAGTTTGCTTAACCTTTAAAACTAGAGCGGATTTTAATAAGTTAGGAAAGCAGCTATAAATATAGATACAGTAGTTTATTGCCCTATTTCTCATAATTACGGTTTACGTCCCATCACTCCTGATCATAAGCCTCCAAGACTAGTGTTGTTTTATTGAATATAAATTAAGATCATAATAAGCTAATTTTATTATGGCAGAGTTTAGTGGTCCATCTTTCATTCCCTCAAACATAGATCGGTGGATGGTGACGAGATGATACCCCCAGCGCGCGGGGTATCACACAATCTGAAATAATTGAAATATACGGGGGAAAATTAATTTGATCATTTTTTTTTTTTTTTTTTGCATTATCCTTTTCTTTTTTTTATGTATCACGAACGTTTATTTACATTATATAAGAATTTGTTAAGGTTATCAAAAAATGACTTTAAGAAAAGTGTATTAATTGGGATGATGTTAGTCTGCTAATTCACACATTTTAATGATATTATCATATAGCAGCAGATCTTAAATGAAATGAGAAAATTAGATTCATAACAATAAATTAGGGAAAAAAACCTATAAGCAATCGAGACAAGTTATCATATTTTCTTTAAAACTGATCCTCACAATTTATCGAGTTGTTTTAATTATATTTAGATAAATTATAGTCAAATTGTCTTATTCATATTTAGATCATCTTAGCTTATATTTCGACATTAAATTCATTTTATAAAATTATATTATTCAGTGAATTTTTAAATAAATGATTTTATCATCTTGTTAAATTATTTTAATTAAATTTAGATTGTTTTAACAAATAGTTTTACATAGGTGATAATTATTTTAATCACAATTTAAAGAATAAAACGAAGAACCGTTATTACCAACAGCAAAAATATTCTGGCCTTAACAATCTTATTAAATTCAAATCCGTAACACAGGAATTTATTAATAATAACAGTAAATAATAATAATAAGCTAGAAGTCCTTTTTTAAACACCAATTAATAATTTTAATACTGTATATTTCACGATTTATTTAATTAAAATTATTCTTTTTCAAAACATGCATTTTTAACAGTTCTGAAATCAAATATTGTAATTGCACATAATATGAAAAAGAAAAATTCTGCAAATACTTTTTTACATGTTTGAGAAAAAATTTTAGACTTAATATGCAAATAAAATAATTTATTAAGAAAAAAACTCAATTCTTGAAGATTTTTTTGTTTTTTGGTTTTTTTTTTTGTTTTTGTTTTTTGTTGAGTAGGAAATATCTAGGAAATTGTTATTATTTGTGAGTAATTCGCGTCCCCTATATATAATGACTTATAAAAATATTCTTTCCTACATAATAAATAAGGGAGAAAAAAAAGTCGTTTCCAATCCATTTCATTATATTTTAATAAATTCTTGTTTATGTTAATTATTAAACTACACGTCCAGTATTTTATATAAGGTAATTCAGTGGAAGCCACATTTAACGATTTTTCGATTAATACATTGAAAATTGAAATGACAAGACTATGAAAAAAATGCACTTTATTTTTCAATATTTAATTGGTTATGTGTACACGTTAATTCTCTTCTTAGTATGAAAATAAATTAGAAATTTAATGTTAAAGACATTCATTTAATTGTGACATCTTCCCCTATATATGGAGGAAGATGCCACCAGTCATAGAGTGAGATGCAACAACACCACAGTAAATAAAAAAAATAAAGTTAACATTATAAAATTAAATGTGAAGTAACAATAACTGTAGAAAAAAATATTAAATTCTTTCATAATTAGCTTGCTAAAAATGATAACAGTACAGAGAGGGTCGAGTATTCGAAAAGTATTCGAAAGGTGAAATTTAAGACAATCATAACGAGCTTTAATAAGCATCGTAAGAAAACTTATAAACAGGAGCATTCTTTATATTATCTGATCAAGAATTTCCGTACATTTTCTTTGATATGGACCCACATTCAACAATTATTTGCTAGGAAATCGTTCATTATACGACTTTTGATGGTAATTCGTCTGTTTTTTCTCGAATTTCCTTATATTAAATGGATAGCTGTAAGCTTTGAATTCATTCAACGATGCATATTACTGAAAATCTCAATAGGAAAAATAGTTTTATTGCAAGACAATATCAGTTGATCTAAAATGTACTTCCCAGAACATTTTTTATCTAATGGGCTGCATTTTGGCAGCTAAGTCATTGGAGACATGACGAGTCCTATTGTGTAAGAGCCTTTTCATCGGTTGCGCCATCTAGTGGCAGCTCCCTCTACAAAATTTTGACACTTAAATTTATTCAATTGAAATTGAATCTATTACATTTATCGTTACACGGATAACAAATATATATTAAAAAGCAGTGGCATCATAATAATAAACGCATTCTTTAAAACTATTTCCTCACTCCCTTTCTATCGGAACCGTCGAAATAAAAATTACCCCTTTTTCTGTAACTGAAACCTAACGCATAACATTCTATTTTTTTTAGAAATATTCATATGACTAAGAAATTTTTTACTCCCAAAATATTTATTTTAAAAAAAATACTCACAAGATGAATTCTTTGAAGTTGTTATCAAATCTTCTGAAGATGAAATGTTGGTTTTTTTATCTGAAAGCAAAAATTGTTATGTATTACACAAGGTTTCTCTCTCTCCATGCATATAAAGTAATATATTTAATGCATGTATTAAAACATCAATATATTATATTATAACAATTTGAAAATTAATAATGTATGATTTAGGTATACTAGTAACCTCTGAATAAGAAATACGCCCGTAATGATGAATAATAAACTATCAGTAGAATATATACGCAAAAAAATAATAAATGATTATTTAAATATCTTAATTTGTTCCATTTTCCAAAAAAATTTATTATTAAATAATTTTATTGCTTTTATTATGAATATTTATCCAAAAGATCTGCATAAACTTAAGTTAAGCTGTAAAACAGATTAGCTTCCCTGTATGGAACATAAACGATTTAAATCATGCTCTTGAATAGAATTAAAACAGTAAGGGTTCTACTTGATAAATTTCAAACTATACAAAATTATTTCTAAAACGAAAATCAACTGTGAGGTTCTTATATTATATTCTCTAAACAACTGCCAAGATTTATGCTTTTACCAAAACACAATAAATAAAATATTTAAAAAAATAATAAAAATTAGGTAATTACTGCAACATAACTTGAAATTATAATTTAAAAGAGCCTCTTTAGAAAAGTAATTTTTTCTTCTTGAAAACTATACACTTTTTTAAATTTCTTCCTCAGGTAATTGGATATACACGTGAAATATATATATGTATAAAAAAATATTTGACATAATGAGAGGTTCACAGAGAACAATGTGAATAATTCATTCTCATCTAATATTTCTATAAATTTGAATAGATTAATTTTTTTCTTAAGGAACTTATTAATAGACATTGTCAGTAATGCTGTAGAAATTTTTTAATAATTTTAATGAAATAGTTGACGTTGAAATTAAGCGTTATGATCTTCAAAATATATTGCTGGTAGCATTCAAAAACTTTTAAAAATTAGAACTAAAGTTTCGATGGAAAAAAATTTAAGAAAAGGAAAAAAAAATCATATCACTATATTTTAGGGTGTATCTGACACATTGAGAAAAATGTTTGTGAACCAATGCTTAAAAAAATATTTTAAATTGATTGATTTCGTATAATATCGAAAAACCTTTTTCTGACCCAATCACCAGTAACTGAACTATTGCAAAGTGGAAACCAAGAAAATTTTAGTTTGTTCTTTTGTTGTAACTAATTCTAATTGTTTCAAATGAACTTAAATTATTTTCAACCAAACAGTACTCATCCTTTTTATATAGAAACCCATTTATAAAAAAAAATTTCGTGAGTCACCAGACGTAATAGATGCCTGTTAAAACCCATTTATGCCTAGTGTTCCATTTTTGGAACACCAGTCGAGTGAAAGTTTTTTGAAGTTAAGACGTTCAAGATTGCGTTTCTGGTTGGATTTTTGACTTTAACCTGCTTCATAGGGGCATAGTAATTTCGTTTAAAACATTCAGTTAGTCACTACTGCAGATATTTGCCTGCAAAGAGGTTGTGAACGTTGGTTTATATTTCAACCAGCATAAATGGGTTAAAGAAAGTTAAGCTCTGTTTTTATTAACACGCTTTTATGAGCTTCACTTGTATGTAACGGAATCTTTGAACTCGATTTTTACCCACTTTAAAAGATCATATTAATTTGAAATTTTGCACACTTGTCAAGGATCGATGACAATGCAATAATTTCCTAATTTTGGTCCATTGTACTCATCAGGATCATCAGGAATAACGATTTCCAAATTTGGCGACTAATTCTATGCATATTTCCATATTTGGCGACTAATTTTATGCATATTTCCATATTTGGCGACTAAAAGATTAAGGTTCAACCTTGAAGCGAAAACGTTCAGGGCTATTACAGATACAACAAACAAACAAAAAGTGTTCTTAATGTGAAAAAGGAGAGGGTGTGTCAGTAATTTCTTACCATAACATAAACAATTGCCCAGTTTTTCTGAAAATGGAATTAAAAAAAAAAGACTCGAGCATGTGAAAGAAAAATTTTATGTTCTATTTGCTAAACTCAGACACAAAGATTTTTCTAAATTCTCTTGTCGGATCTGTGGAATGAAACGTCATTCATTGCTTCATTTTACCTAAACAGCTGAGAATTGATTCAGAGGTCACCGAGTTAAATAATTTTTCACAAACTCTTCGATTTAAAATATGTACTTTTATGTCTAATGCTGATGAAAATTTAAGAGAGAATATTGAGCTCTTTTTAGTGAAAAATATATTTTTAACTTTACACCTTTTTTCGCATAAAAATATTTCAAACTTAGCTCTTCCAGATTTCCTTCAGTTGGCTGATCTTACATTTTGCAAAACAGGCCGTATCGACGCACTGATAGGATGCCAATGGGTATTCCAGATTCTAAGAAATGGCGCATTTAAGATTAATTCATCAATGAATAAATGATAATTTAAAAAACTAAAAAACGTACTTTTATTGTAGATCTAACTAAAAAAAGAAAAATAAACTATAGTTTAAAAAAGACTAAGAAACACACTTTTATGGTTAATCGAACTAAAATGTAAAAAACAATTTTTAATATGAGAATAAAATGATTAACGAGAAAATTAATGTCATTGTGGTAAAAGCGTGTGGGGGACTTTGTACTCCATTTTTGCATTAACTCAGAATTTCGGAATAGAACTAATATGAAATCAAAACAATTGTTATCGAGCACCCCATGCTTTTACTACAATGACATAAATTTTTCTGTTAATTAATTTATTCTTACATTAAGAATTATTTTTTACATTTTAGTTCGATTAACCATAAAAGCGTGTTTTTTAGTTTTTTTTATAAACTATAATTTATTAATTTAAAATATGTCAGGTGGTCTAAAATTTAACAAGTAAATAAAAATCAACAATTTTTTTCAATGTATTTGCTTCTAAACCCGTTTAAACTTATATCTAGGCGGAAAAAAGAATGGAAAATAGGGGAAACATTAAATATTTAAAAGTAATGAATATAAAAAGATTTTTAAGAAAGAAATGTAATAACTTATTAATAAATAATAAAAAAAGTAATGAAATGAATTAAACTGAATTCAGTTGCTTCAAGTCAGCAACACCTTAAACAATATAAAATTTTGAAAACAAAGATGTTTTTCCGCAATAGTAATTTTGAATGCACATTGTTCGCCAAGATACTGAAATTTACTTTAGTTAATTTGAGAGAATAGCGAAATTTTATATAAGTTTCAATAATTGTAAAATCATTCTCTCTTAAGTGCGGGACTATGTTTCGAATAGTTACACAAACGCAATTTTAATCGAAAATTTTTCCCGATTACATTCTATCTTTCAAATGCAAATTCATCTTTATCCATAAATCGCCAATCGCTATCGCCAATACGCCAAACCTTCGCATAGGCGTATATAAAATGGGGATTTCCCCTTTTTTCAATGATTGGACTTATCAGTTAGTTTCGGTCGCTGATAATTTGAGTCACCTTACCTCATAAACATGACTGAGAAAGCAAACATTTTATTCGAGTGGGTGTCGTTGAAAAAAGATGCTATGCGGATACTACAAAGGTACCGCAGTGTTGTTTTTTCCTTTCAATCTTAATCCATAAAGTTCAAAAATATATATTTAGGGAAAAATTATTCTACCTGAATTTGCATCTGGTTTTTTTTTTTTTAAAAAGAGTACAGTTATCAAACTTCTTTCTTTCTTATTTATTCTTATTTTTCTCTTTATTGGTTCGGGAGTAGCTTTACAAAACTCTGTTGTGATATTATATGAGCAATAGGGACGAAAATATACTAAGCCTTTTTTCAATGATTGGGCATTTAAGTCTCTATCATAAATAAAATATGATGCACACTAGAGTAGATAATCCTGTGAGTGGTCCCTATATTAAAATTCCTTGAGGACATTTTTTTTGGAAAAGAAATAACAGACACTTATTTAACAGAGCCAGAATGTTACTCATTTTGAGGCTTCTGCATCTTGGGGCCCCGTATCATTGATACGGCTCACACAGTGGTAGCTACGCCGCCGATACTCAACTATCTCACACCTCATAACATTAGGGTAGCTAGTGTGGGGCCCTGTATCAAAATACATTGAGGACCCTTTTTTTGGGGCTCTTAATAAACTATTTTTTGCTAATGCATGTTGGCGCCCCAGTTGCTTGGGCGCCTCATATCATTCATACAGCTGATACAGCAGTAGCTACGCCCTTGATGATGCATTGATGCTTTCGGCATTTTAAATTGCTTCAATAAGAGAACACGGAGCTTTCAGTGGATAGTAACGATAACAATGATACAAGAACTATGATATTTCAACAAAACATGAAGAATGGTAAAAGAAATAATAAAATAAAGTATCAATGAATTTAGCACGGAAATTATGCTTAAGTTTTTATTATTGTTGGTATACTTTGTATATATACACTCCTACTATTGCCGCTCCGTCTCACTTCTTCTTACTAATACCGAGTGGATTGCCGCGGTAGCCTAGTGGTCAAGGTAACGGACTCATAGCCGGCGTGTCATGAGTTCTAGCTTAATATCGCTGAAGATCCGCCGTGCAGAGGAGACCTATGCACGTTAAATATGTCGAGGCTTATACGTTCTCCCGTTGGTGCAGTGTGGATGTTAAAAGGGGTTTCAGCACAGGTGTCGTCCTCCTCACTTGACCATGGTTCAAAGTTACGAGGTCCGCCGCCAAAAGTCCTCGTGTTGCTGAATAGGGCGACGCATATATTCACTTACTTACTAATACCTAGTTGACTTACTATAAGAGTCGTCCTGTTGAATGTGAAAGCGCCTTTGTCAAAAAATACTTTAATTTTTTACAAAACATTGTTCATACTGATTACTTTTTCTGTGTGATGCTAATAAATCTAAGTTTGCGTTGAATTTAAGTTTATTTTTCTCTCCCAGCTGTACATTATCGACGTTAATTTTGATGCTGGCATACCACCGCATTTAGGCCTACAAACACATACTTCTTTATTTAAAATTATAAACAAGATAATATTTCCTTTTAGAATGTTTATGGTAGTAATGTCGTATGAAAGTGTCGTGTGTAATCCATCTCAATTAAAAAGAAGCTCAATAATGGATATAAATGTTTTTTATTTGTGACTTTTCCATTTAATTGAACATGCTATTTTTAAATATTTTTTATCTTCTTTAATCTCATTACTATTACATTACATAAAAAATGTTTTACAAAGGCTTGACATAAGTCAAAATACAGAGATACCGTTTTATACGAATTTAATTTGTTCCACGACATGTCACATTTTTTTCACGAAGTCAAAACCTTCAAATCAATTTTTCTAATTGAAATGACAAGAATGAGATTAATTCGTACTAACTTCCCTTTAACCCCTTAAGAGCCACGGGTGTGTATACACGTCGTTCTAAAGGTGGACTTTTTGTATTGTGCTGTTCCGTTTAAAACGAATCCCACGGCTTTGGAACACAACAACATGACATCGACAGTTCTTTACTAATTTCGGAGAAGAGGTGGGGAAGGAATTTGTGTCTTCCAGGAACGGTGAAATTCATAGCTAAGCAATTTTTCTTTTTCTTTTTTGGTTTGAGTGTTCTCTTTTCTATCCTTCTCATTTTCGCTTACCCTGTGTAATAGGAGCTTTCTAATTTTTTATCCAAATAACTGAATGTGATACTGGTTTATGTGTTCAACCATATTTTTGGATATATCACACAGAACAGATAAAAAAAGTTATAATTTATTTTTCATTATATCCTAACTCTAGAGATAAAAATTTTTTATTTTCCTTTTATTATTTTATCCTTTTTTTTTCTTTTTTAAAGTGAAAGTATTATTAAAGTGAAGTGATTATTGACCAGTACTCCCAAGCATAGCAGCCACATCCAGAATTACTCAGACAACTAGCACTTGAAGTAATAAATGACATACCCGATCAAGCCTTGATTATTTACACAGATGGTAGTCGTTCGGATACGGTTAGAGCAGGGAGTGGTATTTTTAGTAACACTCCTGGGAATTATGTTAAAATCAGCATCAGAAATCTTGACCACTGTTCCGTCTTCAGATCGGAACTCATTGCTATTAGTGGTGCTCTCGATCATGCTCTCAACTCTTTTATGTACAGTATCTGGATCCTGACAGACAGCAGAAGCTCCATCCAATATTTGAAGAATTGACCAAAAATTATGGTCTAAATATTTTATACAAATTAGTTAGGCCTGGTCAGAGGAAACAAGTATGTCTCCAGTGGATTCCATCACATGTTGGTGTGCCTGGGAACGAAGCTGCTGATGAGCTGGCTGATAGGGGTTGTGGTCTCTCTAACCCCTGTTCCACTGTCTTAAGCCATTCGAAAATTCATTTCCTTTCAAAGAAATAAAATGAATTTGACTTGGCAAAACCCTCCTGCTCACCACTGGTATGCAACTAAGAATCCTGGCCTATCTATACAGAGCAGGAGTTCCAGGGCTCATCAGACGGCCTTGGCGCATTTTAGAAGCGGTCACCTTCGTAGTATGACTTTTGTGCAGGGTGTCAAGTCTTTCTTTACCTGTCCCTGCTCTCTCCCTGCTTCTCCTGCTCATCTTCTGGACTGCTGGGGCATTTCGCTGTGACAGTTGTATGAAGAGCAAGACCTGGTGTGTGACACTATTACGCGGAAAGGTCAAATGGACTTGGTGTAGGCTTTCCTGCTCCAAGGGGATTGGAAACAACAACAACAAAGTGAAAGTAAACAATTTTTAGGTGGAAAAACACGCCTTTTCTTTCCCCCCAATAAACCGTTTAACAACGAGTGCCTTTAGGAAAAATGGTGGCACTAGGGGGTGAATTTCGTAACTTTTCCTCGGCAGTTAAGGAGTTAAAAACCGCATTTCAATATTTATAATGCCTTTTTACTATGGAGAAAAATATATTGTATACAAACAAACACAAACCACAAACTCGATATTATGGCCACTCGAATATCAAGAACAATTTTTATGTAACTTTCTTTTGATTGTTCGTTGCCAAGTTATGTATGTTCCAAGTTCCAGGGCCTTTTAAGCTTCGGAGAACTTTTATTATTATAATTTTTATTCGATTCTGGCTAATTTTTTTCTAATGTTTACTAGTATGCAAAACTTAATCAACGAATCAGATCATATCGTAATTCCGAAAAAATATATTGGGTTGCTGCATAATTATCCGGCATTTTTTTAGCAAATTTTATTTAACAGAATTAATAACAATATTTGACAAAAATATGTTTAAACGATTATTCGGGAGCGTAGTCACCGTCTACTTCAATTACTGCTTTCCATTTGCTTGGCAGACGGTCGATTCCACGAGCTCTTCTGTCCCACCACACGCACCACATAGTCTTCTTACAGTGGACATGTTTCGGTATTCCTTTTGGAGAAATACCTGGAAAAACGCAAACCTTCTTTCTTTTGACGTTTTTGAAGAGGGACCCATCCAGTGATTTTCCACACTTTTCCAAGCTTTTTGAGGCGACGAACGACCGTGGATTGATTAACATTGATGTCTTCAGCCAGCATTCGTGTTGCAAGGCTCTCGTCCTCTTCCACAGCTGCTAGAAGAGCCTGATCATCGAAATCCGATGGCCACCTCTTCCTGGCTTATCCTCCAAGCTGGTATCACCTGATTTGAACCGGGCAAATCACTCCCTACACTGACTTTCTCTTATTGCTCCTTTACCAAAAAGTTCGTTGAGATCGTGAAATAACTGTGATGCTTTCCATCCTTTCTCGAAGTAGTAGAATATAATATGGCGAATATGACTATGGTTTTTTACACGCATTTTTCTAAAACAATAGAGAAGGTTATTTTTATACAAAAATAACAAACAAAACGCTACTTTTCACTGATGAAAAACGCGCTGATATAAAAGCCGGATAATTATGCATTAACCCAATATTAAGCGATATATAATTCATGCTACAGAGGCACAAAGTAGCTCTTAAAGGTTGATGAAGGCATAGAAACCAAAAAATGAATTTTACACATACGTTATGTAACAAAGCAGAAGAAAGGGCTTATTAAAAGAATGGCGTAAGTAAAAAAAAAAAAAAGAAAATTGACTTTAAGAAAAAACAGTAAACCAAAACCCCTTTGCAATGGATATGGTTTTCCCTAACTGCAAAGATTGCGTGACACACCGTCTCTTCACACTACTCTCTCGACTTTGTTAGACTTGTAGTTATAGTCATGAACTTATGGCCGGCGTGTCATGAGTTCGAGATTTAGTGTCGCTGAAGACCCACTGTGTAGAGAGGGTAATGCACGATAAATCTATCGAGGCTCCCATTGGCGTAGTGTGGCAGTTTGTAAAAGAGGACGTCAACTCAAGTGCCTTCCTCGTCCTTTGACCGAAGTAGAAAGCTATGAGGTCCGCTGCCAATAGCCCTCGTGTTGATTTATAGTGCGACGTTAATAAGAATTTTCTTTCATTATCTGTTGTTCTCCGGAGGATAGGATATTGTTGTCAGGCGTCAATCCAAAAGGATCCCATGCATGTTGACAGAAGCAAGCTGACCAATCCTTCTTGGAGATATCCTCACTTTCTAGAAGCTTTTCAACAGCTGAGTTTCTGAGTCGAAGTGTATTGTCGTCCACAAAAATCAAGTCTGGACCAATGGCACTGCGGAACAGATGCACGTGAGGGAGGATAATTTCATCGAACTAACGATCTGGGGCAAGCGAGCTGCTGTCCAAAATATGGAGCTTCATTTATCTATTCTACATAATGCCTTCTCATACAAGTCTCCTCCAAGTCTATTCCAATATTCCCTTTCCATCATGTTAAGAGTATGAGTCTTTGTCCCTACTTACCTCCATATCAAATGGTGCTGATAATCATTGCTCAGACTGGAACGACTCTCACAAGTAAGCAGAACGTGACTCCATTGATGAGCTGTACAGTCTTTGTGTTCTTGACCCTACTGTAAACATTGCAGCAGATGGGCTATTGTTAAGAGTTTGTAACGTTCAGGACGACAGGCGTATAGGCCACCTTTACATAGACGTCTGGTCACAGTAAGTCGTGATACTTATCGTACACTACTTCTGTGAAATGTTGCCCCAATATCTGATTGCGGCCCTTTTAGCCTGCAGAACGACATACCGGTAACCACTGGCCGTTGTTTTTCTCAACTGATTGCCCCCAACGTTTCTTACGGCTGCACATGTCATTCAGAAGACTTTCTCCAAACACTTAAAGCTACACTCTTTTGTCAATTTCAAACTCTTGCGTAATACTGGTCAAACTACGCCCCTCTTCAAGCTTGCCAGTTATTCTACCACGTGTAAGGGCATCCTGATGGTTTCTTGTAGCCATTATGAATATATGATTTACCTTTCACTTGTAGGGAGTGTCTGGAAAAACGTTCTACCTCAGGGGGTTTTTTCAGTTGCTGTGGCACTGAAAGCGTGCATTCCACGCATTTGCGTGCCGTGAGGTCCCTTCTGATGCCACAGTGCTGATATTTGTATATGCATCAGCTTTTTTTTCCTAAGCTGTCGTTTCACTGTACTTATCGCAAAACACCTTTTCCATGAATTTCATGGCTGTATGTTGGAAATAGGATATGCTTAAGCTTTTCCACTCTGGTGTATGTTTATAAACGCAATTATTTTTAATTAATTTTTTATTTGGCAATAGTTCCGTAGTTTATTAAAAAGTATGTCAATATATTATAATGTGTATAGAAAAGTATCATTTATTTGGTCTTGAACTCTGTTATTAATTTTTAAATTTGATGGAGTTTGGTATTTCAAAGGTAAATGACCGTGATAATCAAGGTGATAAGTACCAGTGAGGCAACGAATTTGTGTTTACACCCATCAAAAATACTTTTGTGGACTAATAGGGGTTGATGAATAGCAAGGCTAAAATACATCAGTAATCAAGGGAGTGAACTTCGGCAGTACCGTAACGGAGAATATTAGGGCCCCTCTGCAAAGTCAGGTTTCAGGCTCCAAGCAGGATCTTACAAAGGATTGCAAAAGCATCTACTCTATTAAAATTCGAAGGTAAGCAAATGTATCTATCTATCTATGCTTAATGCGTCTTTCTTCTCACGAACCACACCACGCAGAAACTCGCCGGAGGTATCAAAAGATAGGGAATGATCCGAGAATTTTTTTTTTTTTTTTTTTTTTTTACCATTTATATTCCGATATTGCAATTAGTTGTTTTTGTTGTTGTTGTGACTAATGCCACCTGCCTGACGAAGTCAGATCGAGGCCCGCGAAATTCATCGCGGCTAATGGCTAGAATTTCTTACGCCTGTCGTTAGCGTTAGCTTTGAGCACCATGCAGGTGACAGTACGATTTTGCTCGGTACATTAAAAAAGATATTAATTAAAAACCTTTGTTTTAATCCTGCATGTTGCTTCTTCTGCCGACCAAAATGAAGAACCGGGAGGTGAGAATTTTTTTTTTACCCCCGACGTTTTTAAAACACGATCTAATTTTTTCTATGAGACTCAGACAAAAAATAATTAAAGAATCGAAAAGATAATTTTTTTCGCCACGATACGGTATAATTTTTTTTTTTTTACAAAATAATGATATTTTCTACTTTTTACGATTTTTTCAAAAATGAGTCAAAATTTATACGTTTTTATGAAAATCATTTCTAAATCGTTCCGTTTGAATTTTCTATCGTGTTAATAAAATAATATTCTACACTAAAAAAGTTCATGCTTTTCTCTTTTAGAATCAGTCATTGAAAAGATAAAATGTCAAAACTTTTTTTTAACGATTTTTCAAAAAATACTCAAAATTTTAATTAAATATTTAATAAATTTGTTATTTATAAAAATAATCTCACGAACCTTTTTTCCCGTGTGTAGAAAAATATTATCAGTAATCTGTACAAAGATTGAAAAATTGCTTAAAAATTATGGTTTTTAAAATTTTGTTTGTGTTTTTCATTTTTTACCCTCTTAATTACCGTAATTTGTAATCGATATGGGAAGTTTAAAGGCATTAACTTAAAAATGAAGCCCTCAAAAATAAATAAATAAAACTTTAACAAAGAACGCAATTTTTCAATAACCGAGGGTTTGGCGGCGAAAACCTGTTTGCCACCAAATGACTATCTTTTCCCCTGTGCACTTCACGCTTGATGAAATGTTACACTAGAAAAGAAGGTGCCTTTAAATAATGAAAATCACCAGATTTGGCGAAATTGAATATCTCTTTTTTTTTTAAATTTTAAAGGTCTTTTCACTCCCATTACCGCGAAGTTCACGGCCCATTCGGCATAGCGCTTGATTTCTACCGATTGTACCCGGGTTCAAAATAACATATAATCGCCTAATTTTTATGATTTTTTAAAAAATTACTCAAAACTTTATTCACGCATTCAATAACTTCGTCAGCTATTTTGTAATTGGAAAGATAATTTATTTCGCCACGATATGGTATGTTTTTTTTTGTTTGTTTGTTTGTTTTTACAAACCAAGGATACTTTGCATATTTTATGATTTTTTCTAAAACGAATCAATATCGATGCGTTTAATCCATTACCGCACAGGGATCTATTTATAGATCACCTCCCACTCAGAACTCCCAGTGAAAACGATATTTTTTAATCACTTCGTATTGTCATTGGCTGGTTTCCTTACACATGTGACTACACCCAAACGAGATTTGAAGCATTACGAGTTCGCCATTTTGAAGCTTCAAAGTGCAGCTTTCGATTTTGTATCCAACAGAAAAAAAATTTTAATTAAATTCAACTTGTTTATGTGTTTTACATTTTCTATACCTTTTTAATTATTCTGGCTTATTTATATTAGAAAAATAACTGTTTTTATTATTAAAATGTAAGTTTTAAACATGCTGATCTATAAATAGATCGCTGGGCGTTAGTGGTAACTAATATCATTTTTTCCGTTTCATTTCTTCCGCGGAATGTCTCGGAGTAAAGTGTTTCACACCGCCGAAGAAGCGTTAGAATATATGTTTTCTCAGGCAATAGAGTTTGATATAATTGCTTTACCGTCTCTAGTGTTAACTGACGAAGAATATTTTAATAATGATGAAATGACTACTCCATCGGTAAAAGATCTGTCAGGTAATGTAGAAATTTGTGTACCCATGGAAGAAATAGAAGTAAAAAAAACAATATGAATCGATAGACATAAACGATGGCGGCCCTAATAGTACGGAGCAGCTGCCATCTAGCGCCAGCAATGCCGTGGTTCTTATGACTACTGTTTCGACGAAAAGACCGAAATAACTATAGTTAAATGGAAAAATAACAAGTGTGTAACAACCGCGACAAACTTTGATTACATACAGTCTTTAATCCAAGTTTCTAAAAATCAAAAAGGTTTGAAAGAAAAATCCCAAATTTTGCAACCTAATACTATTCACCAGTATAACGAAAATATGGATAGAGTCGACTAGCATGACTGGCTCTTAGAAAAACACACAATTCAGATCCGTGGCAAAAAATGTTTTAAGCCAATCTTTACTAGAGTTATCGACTTTGCTATCGTAAATACGTATATTCTGTTCAATTCAACAAATTATGAAAAGAAAAATATAAAAGACATCCAAAGATATATCGCCGTTGCGTACCTCAAACGGGGGAAAAATTCTAAGAAAGGCATTGGAAGACCTCTGATGATGTCATCAAGATCAAACGTAATAGACTCTGTGCGTTTAGATAGAAAAGACTCTGTTATAGGAAAAAGACAAATCCAAAGAAGACGCCAGTTTCCAAAATGTAAGGGTAGACCTCTTACGTTTTGTACAAAATGTAATGCAACCCTTTGTCTGAAATGTTTTATTATATCACACTTAACTTTTACAAATTGGCTGCATAAAAGTATAACTAAGTAAGTTTAGAGATCAGTGAAATAATATTTTCTCTTTTAAATCTCATTAATTGCTTTTAAATTCACAAGTTTCATTTTCACCCCCTAAATTTGTAATTCTTTAAATATAAAACCACAGGAAAGTTACTTGGTCTTTTACTACCATCAGCGCCCAGCGATCTATTTATAGATCACCTATTATCTCAGCTGCTAATTACGGAAAATGGATACAACTTCATAATTACTCTATTTATGATATATGAAATGTAATTTAAAAATATTTTTCAATAACTAATTATAATTCTAATTATAATCCCAAATTTTTAATAACTTCTTCATTTATAAAAATAATTGCATGAAACTTTTTCCCGTGTACCGAACATTTAAAAAAATGATAACAATTTTAATTCAACATTTAATATGGTTGTGGAATTTGTAATGATAAAAATTTGTAATATTTTTTTTTTGTCTTTTTTCAACATACAACTATTTTTTAAAAAGGTACATTTCTGTTTCTGGGGGCTAAAAAATTGCAAAGTGAGTGATTGAATATTATAAAGTCGCACTGTTCACCTACTCGAGAGCTTTTGGCGACGGACTTCGAAATTTTGAACCATGGTCAAGTGACGAGGATGAGACTTGAGCTGGCACCCATCTCTCCTAACTACCACACCACACCAATGCTAGGACGTTTAAGCTCTCGACAGATTCAACGTGCATCGCTCCTCTTAACAGCGGGTTTTCAGTGGTAGACAAAAAATTTTACAAAGGCAGTAATAATTAATTGTGGGAAATTACCACGACAATTTTGTATTGACGTTAATATGGAAATCACACACACCAGGAAGGGCTGATAGCGAGAGGGGAAGCGTTATTTCCATGACAATACATATGTTATGCATTCAAAAATGTTCGTGCAATGCCGGGGGGAAATAAAACTGTGTGACAAAGAAAAGAAGCGAAAATATTTCGAAACAGGGAATTTTAAGTTATACACTCGGTAAAAGCCCGACCAACGCCGGGCTAAGCTGAGGGAGGGGGAAGCTATTTTGAAAAAGAATATTGGAAGTGCTGGTTTTGTGAAGGGAAGGGAAAATTTATAAAAGTAGAGAAAGCCTGTGTGCACAACGCCGGGCCATGCAGCTAATAACACAATATAGGTTTTACCCCCTCCCCCCTCGCGATGCGGTGTGTACGTTACTCCACCTAGCTTCGTAGCTGTCGCGGTGTCATCTCGATTCCTCGTAAGCCCATCGTACGAAATAATGGATATTGAAACCTGAAATCTAGTCTGAAAACATCCATGTGATGTTATTGAAAGTTAGGAAATGAAAATAATACATCAGATGATGCTCCCTTGACAGTAGTTCATATTTATCAGCAGCGTTGTGAATGGTTCTGTGGTGTATTTTTATTTAAGGTGTGTTTCCTGAGAAAAAATCGTTTGCCTTTCGAAAATATAACTAAGACGTTAATGTGTATCTTCGAAAATATCAACTGCAAATGAAATAGTATAATTGTCTATATTGCATGTTTTACGTTTTTTAAAGTGCCTTTCGTATAGTTTTTTATAATATATAAGCGGCAATGAAACTTTATTTAATTTACAATTTTAGAATTAATTCATGGAATCTCAAGCTCAGACTGGAAGACTGAAATTCGGTTTATGATACTTCCTGCGATTGTATTTGAAGTTTACTATAAAATAATTATTTTTAGTACTTGAAGATAATTATTTTTTTATTATTAAAATTGTCGTTTAGGTCATTATGAAAGGTGGATAATTTTGAAATACTATATATAATTGAAATAATTTCTTTATAATTAATTTCTAATTTTAGTTTCTAACTCGTATTTTGAAAGAAGATTGGAATCATTTTGCGTACAACTCAAATACATGGAGTTGATGTAAAGTGACTAACTGAAACCATTTAAAAATTTAAGAACAATTTTATTATGAAGTAAAATGTATTATATGCAAAGGTTATATATGACGTTTTCGAGTAAATCATTGAATATTTTAGTTTGGTGAGAGCAAAAACACGTTGTATGTGTCAAAATGCTCAAATTATTGCGAAATATCAGATGTTTCTTAAAAAGCTTCCGAGATAATTTCGAGAGATAAAAAAGATATAAAACAACAATGCACTTCTTTAAACAAACAATAAAAAGTCATTACGAGACGATTTACAACAGATTCTTCCATTCACACAAAAGGTGATAAAAAAAATTATTTTGAAATGTTTCTATTCAAATTTGGATAAAAACATAATAGATCCTAAAGCTAACCCATGTTGTTTTTTCTGACCAGGAATAAATTAACTGTTAAAACTCCCTCACAATGGTTATAATCGTTTACTTTATGCCAGAGAATGTATGGTCATGCATCAAACCTTTAATCTTCTGGTGCAAGAAATTACATAAATATTTTTAATACAAAACAGATTCATACAAAAAATTATTCTAAAATTAAAGTTATTTGAAGTAAATATTTTTAAAAAATTATAATCTTAATACCATAAAATTTTGGAAAAAAAATTCAGATAAAAATGCACAAATAAGTAAAAAAAATAGGGGTTTCTCCCACTATACGCACTCGTGCGAAAAATTAGTCCTCCCGTAGGTGTGGTGTGGTAGTTAGGAGAGGGGGTGACAGCTCAGGTGTCGTTCTCGTCACTTCACCATGGTCCAAACTTACGTGGTTCGTCGCCAAAAGCCCTCGTGTAGCTGAACAGTGTGACGTTAATATTCACTCACTCATGTGCGAAAAATGAAGACTTTTTGAATTAGTAAAAACGTTTGATTTGCTATACATTTTTAAATCGAACGTAAACTGTACTGTTTATGACTAACAATTGAAAAATATCAATAATTATATTACAAAAAAAAATTCGTGTATTTTTATCAGCAGTTTTTGATGAACCATTTCCGCGAAATTCTGGCTTTTGCGAAACATAATTTGCAAAAAGTACAATTACTCAATTCTTTCTGTTGTAGATCGAGTTTGAGTTTGAGTTAATATTAACGTCGCACTGTGCAGCTACACGAGGGCTTTTGGCGACGGACCACGTAATTTTGAACCATGGTCAAGTGACGTGGACGACACCTGAGCTGGCACCCCCCTCTCCTAACTACCACACCACACCAACGGGAGGACGTTTCAGCTCTCGACAGATTTAACGTGCATCGCTGCCCTACACGGCGGGTCTTCAGTGGTATTGGGCTCGAACTCATGACATGACTGCCATGGTCCTATACCTTAACCACTGGGCTACCGCAGCCCCTGTTGTAGATCGAAATCCACATGTTTCTAATAGTATATCATTTGTAAGTGCAATTTTTAGGTAAGTTACCTCTATCTTGTAATGGATTTAGATATTCCTATCCATTATTTCCTATTGATTTTTGCTCAGTGTTATTTACAAAAAAAGGGGGAAGGTTGGCTGGCCAAAAAACATGTTCAACCCCACTTTTATATAAATTATTTTTTATATAATAGCTGTTCTAAGTCAGTTATGTTCATAACACTGCAGCATCCATTTTATATTTATAATCTCGATTACTCTTGTGGCCGTAGCAGCCGAGTGGTA
>BMAV01000507.1:31640-57691 GCA_019973955.1 Trichonephila inaurata madagascariensis | reverse complement strand
TATAATTCACATTATTCGCTTTATAATTTATATAAATACATTTGATTTAGAAAAATTGTAATCAAAATTTAAAATATAATAATACATTTCTTAAAATAATCAACAATTTTTTGGTAACTAAATTAACACTTTGTTCTTAAAACATTCTTACAATTTATTTTTTTTTTCATTTTATAACGCTTCTGAATTTATTTTTGTAAAAGAAAACACTACAAATTATGTGTTTCTGCCTACTTTAAGCCCACACGCTACCCACAGCCAATATGCCTCTCGAATTGAAACTCTAACCACATGACAAATATCAGATTTGTATAGAGAAAAATCAACAGTTTTTAATGGCAAAAGGGAGGACTTTGAATCTCAATAGATTTAAACTGCATCATCATCCCCTTTAAGTTAGTGAACTCCAAAGTACACTACTTATAACTCAAGGAAATGCGATGTGTGTTTACTAAAGTATCACTGTAAAACAATACGAAGGGCTATTTTAAACGGCCTTGTAATTTTCTGCCATGTGGATATGGGACTGTTGTGTTCAGGAGAGTCATACTAGCCGCTATGCAGTATACTTTGTGACTGTTTATACTACTTTCAAATACTCTTTGGGCCAGCAATCGCGTTTATTTCCCAGCCATCCCTCTCAAGAAGAAACCATGAAAAGCAAATTAGTTAATGTATATAAAGTTAGAGTTTGGTTCGTAGGTCAAAAGGGGGTGAGGCCGTGAAAACAATGTTACTATGGAAAAATTAAATTCCCATCGTGACTAAAGGACGGATTTTAGCTACTTTGAATAAATTAGTGAATCTAGAATTATTAAGGTAGGAATTAATTAAACGTTAATATATTCGGATTTCGTGCACTTATTCATATAAGGTTTTGTTGCTTTCTTTAAATTACTCCAAGGGTTCCCTTTACAGATTGCTTGTTCTGGAATATTACCTCTGATAATAATAAATTAGATTTATCATGGATAGTTTTGGCCATTCATCGTTCCCCTCCCCTCTACAGTTTTAGGTAGACAAGGTGATGAGGAAGCGACCCAGGGGTAAGACCATTACAACTTCTTGCTACCAACGTTTGAGAGGACAGCAATGTTCTCAAGTCAGCCTTGCTGAAGCGTACATCTACATCGCAGACCCAGAGTCAGGAAGTGGGCTTGTTTGCATCCCGACAAGAATTCATATAGACAGTAAAATGACATCTGGAGCTAAACAGAAACCAATAGTGTGGTTTCCCTGGACACTATAGCACAGGGACTCTTGGAAAAAATTATTGCACCTAATGACAAAAATAAACACAAGAGAGATAACCCGTCGCCTTTTCGTGGGATTTCAGGCACTATTTGCAGAATCTCATCACCGAGCAGAACAAAAGCTGTTTACTTCCATTGATTATCAGGGCTGCGGTAGCCCAGTGGTCAAGTTATCGGATCATGGCAAGAATGTCATGAGTTCGAGCCCAGTACCACTAAACACCCACCGTGTAGGGCAGTGATGCACGTTAAATCTGTTGAGAGCTGAAACGTCCCCCCGTTGGTGTGGTAATTAGGGGTGCCAGCTCAAGTGTCGTCCACGTCACTTGACCATGGTTCAAAAGTACCTGATACGTAGCCAAAAGCACTCGTGTAGCTGAACAGTGCGAGGTTAATATTCACTCAATCACTCCATTGGTTATCGTCTTCATTAATGGAATGGGTAAATAATGAGTACATGATGCGCGCGCGAACACCACTTGTTCATGCCGTAGTTTATATAAACCTCCAGTATTACATTTATCAGATCTTATACCCAGTGGTATATTTGAGACCTCGGGAATGTCATCTTTCAACAATGTTATAAAATACCATCTGTGCTTGTTTCCCGGTGTATTCTGGCTTTTTTTTTGACACAGTGGGTGTTCAACTAATGGCCTCCAGCCCCAATTTCCTTACCTCTTGCCCATTGAAAACATTTCGTCATGCATTGTTAATAGCCTGGGATACAACAGCCCTAAAGTCATAACGATTCGTTAAGTTAGGCATAATGCACCTGAAGCACCACTGAAAGATTTGTCCGATTTTGTAGTCCATGCACTCAAGTTCAACTCGATAACTTGCCGGGTTATAGCAAATTTAGTTAACAGATTCGGAAGCTGAGTACATTAACTTCGAGCTCCATATATCCCTAAATTTCATTTAATTTAGTTGTATTTTCTTCTTTGTGTGAGTATATGTAAAATTGCGTTTTTTTGCTTTACTTCCTGGTGATGTAATTTTATAGTTAAGTAGTGTGTCTTTTTTTCCTTCTAAGAACTTTTTTAAAACTGGGAAATTTTTAGTACATTATATTCAATTGAATTTAAAATTTAATGATGATTTGTAATTAACATTAGGAACAAAATCTTTCCAAAAAGCATCCTTCATTAATATTTGTCTTTCTTTATTTTTAGCAAACTAGAATATGATATAATTAATCCGATATCTCTATCTGAGATCTCTTCTTGAATCTTTAAAAGAAGTGACAGAGATGTTTAACGTAATTTCATCTTTATTTAATTAAACGTCTCTTTTTAAGGAGCTGACCTGTCTCATTATGGATGATTTCTTTTAAGAGTAACATATTAAAAGGATGTGATATTATTAAAACTGTTTTTTGTTTTTGAAAATTAAATAATTCAAAACATTTATCATTATTCTGGAGTTTTACTTTTATTATATTTTCCATTATACGTCCTCTTACATTAGAAATAATTTAATTGGACGTGATTTTCTTTATCTTCAAGTAATTAATGTCGTATTAGTTTTATGTAGCGAACTATTTTACTAGAAGGGAATATTGAAGTAAAATCATTTAATTAATTAATGGAAAATTCTTTAAGAATTTAATTTAATTGAGCATTAATTTAAATTGATAACATTCTTTGGTTTTCGATTACGTTGTTAAAGAATTACAATTTTTTTTTAAATTATTGAAATGTTAAGTATTAATATTAAAATTTTACAAAGAGAATACTTTGAAGAGAACCTTCATCAGGGTCGGAGCTCACTAAATCTTTAATTCTGGAAAAACTTTTTATATATTACCAATGACCTTTTCAATGCCCTCATATATGACATTATTCATGAAAAATTATTTGTTTTTTTACATATGCCCGTTTTTTTTTGGGAGTGGCAAACGTTTTTATACAATCTTTCGGTACTTAGGGTGACTGAGCTTACCACGTGGCCATATTTGTTCCAAAATATTTTCTATGAACACGCTACATTTTCTACCTGTAAACGATAAATTGATTTTGATTGCTGTGGCATGATTTTTTGTAACTGTAAATAAATACAATATAAAATAGAATAAATGTGTAACCACGATTCTGATGGATGAAGTTAAAACTGATCAAGAAAGGGAAGAACCTGATAAAATAATGGATATAATCATAATAGCGAAATTAGAGAAAAGTGTTGACCATAAAACATTTGAGTTGAAAGTAAAATTTTCAAATGCTACCTAAAGAATTCCATCAAAAATAAACAAACAAAATATGAAACCAAAATTGTACCACAAAACACACTTTTTCCTTTTCAAAAAGACACAAGCAAGAAGAACCTTAACATGCTATTTGTCGATAATCAAAGGGCAATATTACAATAATAACTTCAACAAAATATAACAGTTTTGTTTGGAAATATCATTCGTGCAATGTTAGCAAAAATTGTCTTTGGTTTGAGTCCTTTATTAAAGTTACGCATATTTGAAACAAATTACTTCAGTTTAATTTGAGCTTTTTCTCAAATTATCAAAAAATAAATAAATAAAAGTCTATAAAATTAGATAATTATACTTTCTCTTAAAAAATTATTCAATTGAATTAAGATTTTTATTGTGTACAATAAATACAATTATAAAAAAAAAAGATTGATCGTGGCCACTAACGTTAATATCGAGTACGCGCTTTCTTCCGGGATAAATAAACAACGCCTTTATTTTGTAACCACAATTACTATCAAATTAAGCCAAATGAGGATCATGTCAGTTTTATAATGTATTCTAAATACTTATATATTATGAAAAAACAGTAATCAATAAATAAAGACATTGAACTCCGCCTAGAAGTGTTTAAACCCTTTTAACTCTTTCGTGGGCCATTTATTTATTTTTTTTCGAATTCCTCCCAGTTTTTTATGTTTTATTAACAATTAACAATATCATTTAAGAAAACTCATTTTATTTTGTCGAATTTTATTTTTACACTTACATTTCAGGGGTGAGAAGTATCCTTCCCACGGAACCATTTACAGTCATGAAA
Source organism: Trichonephila inaurata madagascariensis (assembly GCA_019973955.1). Taxonomy (NCBI): domain Eukaryota; kingdom Metazoa; phylum Arthropoda; class Arachnida; order Araneae; family Nephilidae; genus Trichonephila; species Trichonephila inaurata. Next base: position 53,412 of record BMAV01000507.1, on the reverse strand, counting down.
AATTAAATTTAATGGCGATTATTTGCCATGAAAAGAGGAGAAGTATGTTCCAATGCACAAGAGTACATCACATTCATCACATTCTTTTTTCTTTTCCTTTTGTGCTACATTTCCTACATCGTCTATAGTAGGAAACCATCTTTGGAATATAATTTCCCGCACTGGCTAAGCGCACATCATCCGGAACTGCATACTTCCTTGCTTGGAAGCTAGCAAGACGTCCTTTCCTTTTTCTTGAGGAATATCCGTCTATTAGCTGATGAGCTAATGCTATACGGAATGTTAGCTGGTCTAAATTTCTGTTTCTTTTGTTCACTTGTCACAGTATGAAACTATTTATTATGCCAAGGTCAATAAGAAAATATAAGATACGATGCCACCATTTTACAGGTCTTCTTTCTATTTGGTATCTTTATTTTCTTCATAATATTATTAGATAGCTACTGGCACAAAATGTACAGAAATATACAGAAGAAGAAAGTGTTATTACAATAAAAACAGTGTTTTACTCACGTTTGCAGCAGAATCGTTGAGCAGTACAAATACACATCAAAACAGATGTAGTAGGACAAATCTCACATAAAAACTTTCAAATATTCGAAACCAAAATTGCCACCAATTCCATTCAGTCGATTGAATACTAGATGGCAGCACAACACTCAAGCTGGAAATTGTATTCCCACTGTTCTAACAGCAGCGTCAATATATTATAATGGGAATTGCGCTTCCCACAGGAGTATTTTGTAGAATCTTGTACGTGGGAAGTAATCTTCCCACGGCCCACGAAAGGGAGCAACACTGGCAAAGTCAATGTCATAACTCTACTTTTAATCTGACAAAATACTTTCAATTACTATCCTCTCTTTTCCTTTATCTCACTCTTTAACTCAAATCACTTGCTTTTAAAAAGTAGTTTTATTTTGCATAGTTGACCTTTACAGGGAAAGGTTACCCAATCAAAGACTATATGGTACTTATTTCTTCTTGAAGATTTGTAGTATGTCAGGAATATAACCCATGACAACTTTTTGATTATCACTTAGAATCCATAAAATAGTGTTAGAAAAGAGTTTGTTTCAAATAGACCAGTAACAAAAATATCTAAATATTTATTTTCTCTAAATAATTTCGTTTTTTTTTCTTTTTTGTTTTCCCTTTTTACCTAACATGATAAAATACTAATTTTGGTTTTTAATAGAACATTATTTTCTGCATTTTATTTAAATCATTTCATTCTGAATCAAAGTATTTTCTAAAAACTAATTTTTTTAAGGGGCTGCCGTACTGAGGGTCCAAATTTTAATAAAGACCAGAGAGGGAGTTGCGATTTTTCTGTGAAGTACCTCTCAGTATGCGTCAGTGGTTCAAGTTATGAGGGATTATATCAGCACACGTAATATCCATATCTCAACAATATACGAGGTTCATTTTCATTTACCCTTGAGTGACCTTCTGTGTGATTTCCATTTATGCGAAACAAAATTTTAAACCAAGCATAATAAACAGTTGCAAGCAAGTTCTCTTGATACATAACACTAAGTGAAGATAACTTGGTTCTGAAAATATCTAGAATTTCTGGTTTTGAAGCTAGGATAAGTTAAAACTTTTTTTTTCAAAGAACTATATGCACGAGCATGGAAAAATTGGGAAAGGAATGGAATAGTAAAGTTCTTTGCCTCTCTATTTACGGAACAGTTTGAAACGTGCTATATAGACAATCAAGCAATCTTCTATGAATGAAAAAGCAAGAAACTTTTTACTTTCATCGAAGAATACCGAAAAATGTGTATGGTGCAGATTGAATTTCCCTATTTTTTTCTTTTGTTTTTTGCTAACATAAAGGACGTATCTGTCCCTTTGAAGATTTTGCTACTTTATGGTAAATGATCGAGTTATATCACTCAGAATGTTGATATTGGAAAATTTAAACGCATTATATAAAAATTTAGCATTTATATATATCATCCTAATTTTTCTCTATTCTTTAAGCTCTCAGAGGCTTCAAACATTAGACCGATGAAATTTCAAAGTGTTATATAATTTTCATTTTGGTTTCAATAATAACACTATATGTAAAATAACTTTAATAATAACTCTTTGATTTGTTTATTACACACTTCTGCTGGCATGATTCAAAATTCCACTAAACACCTACAATATACCTTGTATTTTTTAACAAAGGTCCTATAACGAGGTCATAATTTAGTAGGTATTTTGCTCCCCAAATACACGTACAGCCAAAGTAATAACTTTGAGTTTCGTTAGATTTAATATATATCACTCCCTCTATTCTCGACAGTTCTAAAGTGTAATGAAAATCTTTAACTGCTGCTAAACGAATACTTTAAATCCCTTTCTTCTGACATATTTTTAAAAGACTGAGTTAAAAAAAGATGCTCTTAGTATAATTTATAGTTAAATTCGAAATTACAATCAGCTAATAATATGGATATTAGAACCGGGTCCCTCACTATACCGCTTTTATACGAATCTAATGTTAGTCACAAACTGCCACAGTTTTAGAAAAAAACCATCCAGATAACTACTTGAAAAGAAGCAAAGTACATAACTCCTTGAAAGAACACTTAGAACTTCGATTCGTAATTATATTATATGGTAAATAATATACAAATAAATTAAAAATAATTATTTTGGCCTAGATAATGTGTTTGAAATTTTTGTTAATTTTCTTTATAGACCTCTATTACATTTTTCAGGAATCAGAATAATTTTTTTATAACTATGAGAAAAAAAAACAATCCCGAGTTGGGCAAGGTTGACTCAGACTTTCATCACTTTAATGAGCACTTAATTGATAAATAAGTACCAAGATTGCTTGGGAACTGAACACTGGAGGTTTCGCTTCAGACTGACCACTTGAACAAAACATCTGCACATCCACCCCAGCGCCTAAGGTCACTAAAAATGAGATAGGTACATTCGGTCTTGGCCTTCATGGGTTGTTACGCCACTGAATTCAGTTCAGTTATGATAAATAAATATATATTTGATGTCATTAAATTACAAAATGCTCGTCATGTACACGCCCTGTCTTTGATTTAAGTGGCAGGCCCACACACATATACACACGCACACACGCGCACACACACACACACATGCACACACGCGCACAGAGAGCAAAACAGTGAAAAGTATCGATCACTGATATCCTTTATTAATTTGCCCAGAATAATGAAAGTCATCTTGTTTCAATTGTCCCATCAAAAGTCCCACACTCCCCAAATAGACATTGGAATTCGATGCTCAGCACATTTCGGACCATTCGCGCAAATGGAAAATGGGTAATTGGATCATATTAGCTGCCTTTGATTTCCAATCTGCTTTTGACACTCATTCCTTGCATAGATCAATACATTACTGGAAGCAATGGTAAAGAGAAAATACTTCACACCAATCTTCTACATCGTGCATAAAAAAAAAAACACTATAAATTCTGTTGTTTTTTGAATGAGCATTTTCCATTTTTATTAATTTTTGAAAGTAACGTAATTTTGTTTCCTTTTCGAGTGTTAAAATGGTTAAAATACCTTAACGATATTTAAAGTGCCGTACTTTTATGCCATATAGAAACCATTCTTTAAATCAGTTTCTATTCTTTCATAATTTGTTTTCAATGAACAATTCAATCTGTTCATTAAATTTTACGCATTGTTATCAATTTATATATTTGCGTAGTGTCATATTTTTATATAATGGTTACTCTAGCCTTAAGCACTGAGGTAGTATTAATATAGTTTTATATATATATATATATTACGTTTCGAATTAAGCATTCATTTCCAAAAAAACAAACGTGATTAAGTATATCGCCGTATACTTAAATTAATATGATTTTAGCTTTTTCTTACAAATTTAGACTTATTCTGAATTTAGGCAATTCTATAAATATTTGAAATTTAAAGTAATATTTTAACAAATGTAACATTAGAATAATCATTATATGTGTCAAATAAAGAAAAATGCAAAAAAAAAAAAAGTGATGTGATATTATTTCAAAATGAATTATAATTTTTGTATCTTTAAAATTTTAAATAAATTTATATAGGGGTTTAAGGGATTTTTTTCAAGTTAAAATGCGTTGGAAAATTTATACTAGCATAAATAATTTTTTCTTGGTAGTTGAAAGGAACAAATAAAATATAAGTTTATAAAATATCGATAGAAATATATTGCTGTTAAGCTTAAATTGCTGTTAAGTTATAAGAAGAGAGTATGCACATTTTTTAAAGAATTTATTTATATGCAATTGTTGCATTCACTTTTGTTTGAAAATTTGCATTTGTAAATAAGTTGATCCTAAATAAAATAATTTAGATAAAAGTTCTCGTGCACATTTTGAATTTCAAGTGGAAATACAATATCAAAATCAAGATGGTCGTAATCTTATGCGATTAACAAAATTCAATATTCATATCCATAGTTCTTATTACAGAACACGCGCAGAGGATATAATTTGAACTTTCAAATCTAAAAATCTGGTGTTGCCAATCCACACAACCGAAGAGAAATTCAAGAGAAATAATAACAGTTAAAGGTGCGTGCTTGCTTCAGTTCCGTTAAAAATAACACGGAAAGAACAATTAATTTTTTTAAAAAAAATTCTTAACCTTCTTCTAGATATTATTTTAATCGTAGAAATAAATATAAAAAAATTATCAAATATAAACGGTATTGTAAGATTATGAATTTAGAGTACTTCAGAATTTTTTCTCAAAACCATAAACATATTTAAACACAATTACATTTGTTACATTTTCAGAAACTAAAATCGTTCATATTGAAATATAACATTGTTCTTTAAATAATAATAATAATAATAAAAAAAACATTATCTTTAAAATAAAAACCTCTTTGGCAGTTTTCGGAACTCTTATTCTTTTTTAACTTCCCTCCGCCCTTTATTTTATAAATGATTGAGCTTGTGTTACAGAGTAGGCAGTTGACATCTACATGTAAGATATGCTAAACTTCAATGCATTTTCAGACGTTTAAGAAAGTTCTGCAACCTCTGATAATAAAGTTCAGAGAATAAAGTCAGAACGGCCGATTAGGCAACACTGGTAAAACAAAACGCTGCACATGCGTAGTGGTAGATCTTGACCATCTGCCCCCCTGTTCAGTTGAGACTCATTTGCGTTCCATGTAAGACTTGTTTTACAAAGGGCTTAATTAGTATGTTGATTCTTAACTGAGAATAGGAAACTGAATGAGCAATAGATCAATTTAAAATTTTGTTTCAAGCTTGGAAACCAGAAAAAACTTATGCGACGCTGGTACGTGTTTATAAAGATCAAGCACTGTTCATGATGTGTATAGGAGTAGTATTCCTAATTTAAAAATGTAGGAAAGGTGTTTCTGATAACCCCTGTAGTGAAAGATTGGTGACCACTTTTAGTGACGAAAACATTGAGAAAGTGATAAAATTAATCATTAAAATCGTCAATTAATTGTGCCACTTCTATAGCTTATGAACTGCAGATTAATCGTGAATCCGAGCGACAAATCGTTACCTAGAATTTAAGGATGAGAAAACATGTTATCGATATTGAGGATATTGCTAACATCTAAAGAGTGTAACGAGGCTATCCTAAAAGAATATTTCTTGTAAAGTTTCCAGGACATGTATAGCAGATCTCAGTGGTGCATAATTACGGGAGGTGATTATTTCAAAGAACAGTAAGGTAACTTTCGTTAATATTTCATCTGCTTTAAGTGTTAAAGAACTATTCACCGGATTTTATTGTTATAGTTTGCTTTTATTTTTCCCTTTTAAAGTTCGTAGACTTTGCATTTATATGTGTTTTAATTCAAAGCTTAGATAGGTAAATTAAATATTTAAAAATCTCCTGATAGAATGTTCTAGGATTTCAACAAATGTGTCCATTCTTCGCCTTTATTATAAATGACTAGACTTAACTAAAGGTTAAAAGTATGTGATCTCAGACACATTGACTTTTCTGTATATTCAATTAATGTGTCGTTTATGTATTTCAGTTTCCTATTATGTTTAAATATTATTAGCACTTCGTCCATTTAATTAAAGCATAAAGGTTAAAAGTATATGATCTAAGACACATTAACTTTTCTTTATATTCAATCAATGTGTCGTTTATGTATTTCAGTTTCCTATTATGTTTAAATATTATTAGCACTTCGTACATTTAATTAAAGCATAAGGCATTCAAACTAACATGCAGTGGTGGCCAAAATTGTGGACACTTTTTAAAATTGTCATGTTTTTTTAAGTTTGTATGCGTATGGAAATTTTTACTTTCACAAAAGGCAAAGTATTTTATACTATTTTAAAGTAAATTTAATAATAAATATTCAATACAAAAAACAAAATTCGGATATTTACAACGCAAAAAAAGGTATGCTGCAATAACTATCGATATACTTAGATACTGATGACAGCAGTGAGTTATCAGAACTTAATGAGGTTGTCTTTATCCTTTCTTTTAGCTTCACATCGATGTTGCATTGTGCTGAAAATAGTTTTAAGCTCTTCCTTCATTATTACATGATGCCAGGAAACAATTTATTTTCAATTAGTTCCCTATTATTTCATGGGTACCTCATTCGGATAAGAGGTTTCAAGTGGAGCCACAAGTTTTCAGTAGGATTAGGTCAGGATCGTTTTTTAGCCACGATTACAATGATATTTAGTCAAAAAGCAATGGCATCAATAAAAATAGTAGGTTGGACTCATGTGTAGCGAGAAAGTGGTATTTCTTACGGTAACATTACATAATAGGTGGATAGTTCAATGACTACATCTGAAGACTGAAAGTTTTTTAAGATGTCAGGAAACAACTTTAATTAAAAAAAAAAGAAGAAAAGACCTAAAAAGGACGCCACATCTGTTACTGACAGAACAAAAATAATATGTTTCAGAGATAAAAGAATTTCATGGAGAGCCCTCAGAAGTGATCTCAGTGATACAAATGTTTCTGTCAGTTAAAAAGAAATCAGGAGTAGATTATCCCATGTAAGACTAAAAGTAGAATTCCACAAAAAAGCTCTATTTCAGTTTACAGCAGGGCTAAAAGGGACTACAGTGGGCAATGGAACACATTTATTGGATAAATGATTATTGGCCACAAGTTATACAGAGGGACGAAACTAAAATATTGTTATTCGGTAGTGATAGCCTAAAATATGAAAGACGTAGAATAGCAGAAATGCTACATCCTGACTGCTTCCAGACAATTGTGAAGCACCCACACAGTTTTATCATTTTGTATTAGCATATCAACAGATAGTATCGGTTGTCTTCATATCATCGATGGGACACTGCATGTCATAAAATACATTGACACGATTCTAGAACCCAAACTTCAACTTTCTATCCAGCGATGCACGTTACATCTGTCGAGAGCTGAAACGTCCTCCCGTTGGTGTGGTGTGGTAGCTAAGAGGGGGTGCCAGCTCAGGTGTCGTCCACGTCACTTGACCATGGTTCAAATTACGTGGTCCGTCGCCAAAAGCCCTCGTGAAGCTGAAAGAGTGCGACATTAATATTCAATCAATCAATCTACCTTCCATCAGGGTATATATTTATCAACAATGCTTCAATTATTTTTCAGCAAGATTCTGCTGTTTTATACACAGTAAAGTAATCTATTGATTGGTATCGTTTTAAGATCATTGAGTTGTTGTCCTGGCCAGGAAACCGTCCTGACCTCGATTTTATCGAAAACTTGTGACACCATTTTAAAACTGTGTCCCAAATAAGGTACCTATGAAATAAAAATGAACTAATTGAGGATGCAATTGTTTCCTGACATCATGCAATAACGAAGGAAGAGCTTAAAACTATTTTCAGCTTAATGAAATATCGATGTGAAGCTGTAAGAAAGAATAAAGGCAATCTCACTAAGCTCTGATATATCACTGCTATCATAAGTATCTATTGTATATCGACAGTTATTGCAGCTTAACTTTTTCTGCTTTGTAAATATTTGGATATTATTTTGTTTTTTGTATTGAATTTAGTACTAAATTTTCCCTTTAAAATGATATAATATACTTTGCAATTTGTCCAACACTTAAATTTTCTATCAGCATACGCGAACGTGTAAAACAACAATTTTAAAAAGTGTCCACAATTTTGGCCATCATTGTTTTTCTCATTATTAAAACAAAGTTTTGGCTAAACATTTCTAAGTAAAAAAATTTGCAGTCAGTTTTTTAAATCCAAACATAAATATTGCTCTGATTTATTTCAAAATTAGAAGTATCATAAGAAACGAAATTTGCATTTAAATTGAGGTAAGAGAGTATATTAAATTTAATACTTGTAATATTTTTAATCCTCACTGAACATGTATTAGTATTTTCTTATAATAATATTTAACTTTTAGTTAGTGTAATAGTAGAGATTTGATTTTAGAATTTACATTTTATAAAGTATTGATCAAATTAAATACATTTAAAGTGCAGGTCTATGCTTGTCTGAAGGTCCTACAGCGTTAGTTCTGATGAAAGAAACATTCATTATTAACTAATAGGAAAACAGCTATTAAAAACCAAATTTTTTTTTTCTGAAATTTATAGAATGTTTAATGAACACGATCCGTAAGTAAAACAGACAAATGTATTTTCACTCATTCTAATTCATTTTTTAAAATTTTAAATTGTATTTTGAAACAAAATATTAAAAATAGTTAAAATTACTAAAAAGTTCTACCTATTTTCTAAGTTTTGTCATGTAAAATATTGAGTAAAAACACTCTGTAGCCAAAATGCTTTGAATATTCTATGAGACCTATTCTGGTTTTGATGCCAGTAAGTATTCTTTTAAGCATATACTGAGTAAGTTATTGAAACTCTTTTTTCTAATTGCTACAAATGTGTCTTGACCAAAAATGCATAGATAATAAACGGTTTATAAGCAGACTTTGAGCTACGTGTAACTTGTCCACTCAACCAAAGAGACTGAGGACTGTATTCAGAAATGTTGGTTTATTGAACAACGGTTGGTGTGTCGTTATCCATGGCCAGAGTCTGCAGGAATCTGAATACAAATTTAAACAAAAGAGGACTACTAGCTTTCTTTTCAAATGCGGTTTGCAACGAAACGAAATATTAGCTTCTTCTAATGACTGTACTCAATTTTACCAGATTTGATGATGCTGTTTTGAAAATTTTATCAGAGCTTTTCAACTCATCCCTCCTTTCTAAATGGCTTGATATCGAACTGAGGGAAGAAAATTAACCCTCAATTATTTTTCTTAAGCCAGTGCTTCTCAAAGTTTCAATATTCGTGACCCAATATTCAATCATAAATTTCATCGCACCCCTCATACAATAACAATGTATTGAATTCAATAATACTATATTTTGATGCTAAAACTACGATACGACTTTAACCTCTTAAGTGCCACCGGCGTGTATAAACGTCTCACTCAAGTGCGCTAATTGCACCGAACGTATATATACGTCTTTTCCAAGTACGATCTTTTCTGTACACTGTTATCCATAAATTTATTCCAAAAGTTTGGAATTAAATAAAAGGACCTTGACAGTGTTTAAGTTGAATTTACTCATTTCAGAGGCTCTTCTTTATTGTTTTTATTTATTCTTTTTCTCCCCGTAATTTTGAATCGGCAGTTAAGGGATTTATCATAAGCCGTACAAATTATCAAGATAAGTGTTAATTTTTGTATATAATTTTATATATGACAATCCCATAGGTCACTGCTAATTATTAAACTTGTTCTTAACTTAGTATTGGTAAATTAATTACATAAAATACATTGTGTAGCACTGATATATTTATAAATGCAATACTCAGTGTAAATGTGTATTTTATTTTTTTATGTCGGAATGTATTTTGTTTGTTTATTTTTAGTAAATTAATAATTTTTTTAAGATAATCTTTTATTTTTGACTTTTCAATAAGCTCACGCTCCCCTTGTAGAGTTGTCACGCCCCCAAGGGAGGCGCTCCCACAGTTTGAGAAACGCTGTCTTAAGCAAATCTCGGATTATTCTATCTTGTGGTACCGTATAATGTCTTGTCCAGTTAATGAGTATATGCGATAAGCAGCAACGTGAAGGTAGGCACAAGCATTGATAGATGTTTCTGATGAATCTAAGAAACAATCGTACACAAGACAAATGCTCACCACCTCATGATTCCATAGTCATCCATCAGAATTGTTGTGGGTGTGAATTTGTGCTGATTGCTCTAATATTATCTCCTGAAGTTGCTGATGTATTTTTAAAAATAAGTTGTAAATCTTTTTTTGAAATAATATATAAATGATTCTGCAAGGACAAATAATTGCTCTGATTTAAAATTTTAAATAAAAATTCATTTAAGTAGAAGTAAGAATACTAGGTACATTTACGTTATAATCTTACCATTGGCGTCTAGGAGAATTTACTTGGAGTAATGCATTTCCAGTGTCACCCAATTTCTTTCCTTGTGGTAGTTGTATTTTCATAACCAAACATAATTGTCCCATATACATTGCTAAACGTTAAAGAGCAAACAATGTTTTGTCTGTTCATCAATTTTTCAGAAACTCTTGAGAAAATTCAAGTGAATGTTCATGGAAATACTTAACATTATTACAGAAAGAGGATACTAAAAATGAATGATAATTTCCCAATGTTTATGATCTATGCTCATAGAAGCATGGTAAGCCCAAAAGTTGTAGTAAAATGGCGTTTTGGGTGGATTTAATATAGGAATGATATTACCTTTGAGAGCAATGCAGTTCTTATAATGAACTATCAAGCTCTTTATAACATCTTGAGACAATTAATCCACTCCTCCATAAAAAGTTTTCTTGTCTGGAAAAATTCTGTCAAGGGATTTATAAGCTGTAATTGCTATACCTTTTATTACTCTATTGAATTCAGGTTTGAGGATTTGACTGGTCACTCAATTCCTCTGAGTACCCTCAGTCCCAAGATATTCGTGCCTGGCCCTCTGTTAGCGACCATTTTGTCCACACAAAGGAAAGGATTGCAAACTGTCACTGTAAAAAGATTTACATATGGCTCTAGCATATCATTCCAATACTTCAGAGTGGCCGCGGTAGCCGAGTGGTATAGGTATTGGATCGTGGCTTGCCTTGTCACGAGTTCGAGCCCAGTACCAATAAAGACCCGTCGTGTGGGGCAGCGATACACGTTAAATCTGTCGAGAGCTGAAACGTCTCGCATTGGTGTGGTGTGGTAGTTAGGAGAGGGGGGTGCCAGCTCAGGTGTCGTCCACGTCACTTGACCATGGTTCAAAATTACGTGGTCCATCGCCAAAAAGCCCTCGTGTAGCTGAACAGTGCGACGTTAATATTCAATCAACCAATACTTCAAAAGGGTCGATATTGTAACGGGTCTATCTGCGAACCTTCAACTAATCCATTTGGGGTACATTTTTGTTTAACTATAAGTTCTATTGAAAACTTCCTCCCGAAGAAAAAGACGTTATTTATGCAAATAGGTAGTTCTATTTAAGAGTTGACATTAAGGTGCGTGAAGTTAGTCGATATAGTCAGTTATTGATAGTTGTGGATTTAGCGATAGAATTGAGCTTAAGGATTATGGCCGGAGGTCGTATAATTTAGTAAGACAATAACGGTGATTTATAGAGTTGTTTTGTTGTTATTTTGTTTGTTTGTGCAGATGATGATACCAGCATATTACAAGAAGGGGTGCGCTGCTTTCCATTCGGGACGGGAATCCATTACAAACTGAAGAGTTTGACTTATTTTCCTGAAGAAAACACAATCATACCTTGCTCGGGATTCGAACCCGAACCCACTCGGTTACAAGCCGAGGATCATATCCACCATAGTAGTTGGGCAGCTACGTCCAGTATTACACTCCTTTTATTAATTGGAATGATGTTCCTTGTTTTAATAAAATTTATGCTGTGACCTTGTAACTGCAAATTAACCTCATTAAATTTAGTAAATAAATCTGTTAAATAAGTTAAATCTGGTTTTAATTTGATTAAATTTTCTTTTAAAATTAAAGTCTGGTTTAATGAGAGCCAAAATCGTAGACTCCCATTTACACTTCGTGGACCTCCAAATTATTTTTTCGCTGTCATGGACCCCTGAGAGTCGATTTAGAATACTTTGGGAATCACTGTTCTAAATACCATTGTATAAAATTTTGGAGCAATTAATGTTAAACAATTTAAAAAATTGTAGCTTTCTAATACAGGTCAGTTTGTGCTGAATGTGTATTGGATTAACATTACGAATTCACCATTTTGTTAAACGCTATTTCATCCAATTTTCATTTAACTTAGATCTGAATGTAAATTTCCTTTTCAAGGGATATCGAATACTGTATAACTATTGTGATTATTAAAAATTTTGATAATTGGATCTGATCTGACTTGTCTGGTTGATTTGCAACCATATTTACAGGAAGACTAAGTGTGTCTATAAAAAGATATACATTTAAATAAAATAAATTATTACACTTATTTGTAACTAATTATAATGCTCTTGGCTTTGTTTAATGGACCTCTCAATACTACAAACACACAAATGTGTATAAAGAATTAAATATTTTTAAAATTATTACATGCATAATAATTTTATACAAATGCATGAATTTTAAAAATAGCTTTTAATTACATTTGTATAAAATTAGCAATATCGAAATTTACATTAATATGATGCACTTTTTGTTTATAATTTCTCATTTATTTTTATTAACAAAAAATAACAAAATTTCTATTTGTGATGTATTAATTTTTATTGTTTCTAAGCCAAACATTTATTTTTTTATTATATTTCCATTTCTGAAATTTAAACCAAATCGAAAGGGAAGTTTAAAGTAAAAAAGAAAAAAATATAAGTATCTGGTCTTTTTTTTTCTCTTAAAGACAATTCCATATTTCTTACGAATAATTTACGTTTACTATCATATCAAATAATGTAATATGTTTCAATCATTTTTTTTCATAAAATGGCTTAACCAAATGATGAAAAAAAATATTTGAGATATACATTATTACACTTCGACTAATTGAATGTTTTAACTTACTCTTAAGAAACATGGGTCATATATTAGTGTACTTAAATATTAAAGAACCCAAATGCAATTTAGAAAAGAAAAAAAACACATGTTCTGTATGATTGTTCCAGTAATGTGATATGTCATTCGTGGTAGTGTATAAGAGAGATAATTATAATTCATATTATTAGCGAAGTATGTAATTAAAGCTTAATTAGTTGTTGTTCATGTAATTTGGTGTCTTTAACTGAAAAACAAATTAAACACCCCTTTACTTTTTACTATATCATTGAATTAATTATATTTTGAGAAAAGATTTTGGGGAAAAAATTATATTTTTTACAACGTAATTAAAGTAAAATCTAACCAGTGAAACCATACCAGGGTAATTTTAGGGAAATAAAAATTGATTATAAGAATATGTTTTTAGAGTTCATTGGATCCTTTAGTTTTATGATAGCTAGTTGAGAGAAAATGAACCCCTTATATCTGTTATTTCTAAAGGAAAAAAAATGGAAAGAAGTGTTATTAAACACATAAAAATTACAACAGAAAAATTTGTAAGGTAATTTTCTGAACAATGGAAGAGCAATTTTTATCACTATTTATACCATTATTTCATTAGTTATTAGTATTTTTGTGTAGTTATTGAAGACAGTCACATTTTTGTTTTAACAACACATTTTCATAATGGATTCAAGACATAATATATATCTATATATAAAAAGTTGATTTATATATATATGAAATCGCTTCACTCCACAACACCGTTCAACCGATCACTATTAAAATATACTATTATATGTATTTTTTTGTGGAGAAGGTTTTCGTGTTCCTCTTTGTTGCAGATTCACACCAGGTGGCGATACAGCATATCAACTTATATACCTTTTAATTAATCACCAAGTTGCCAACATGGTCGCAAAAAATGATGCCAACTTGGCTCTATCACCAACATTTCGTTGTTTCCATTCAATCCCCATTTTAACGAAATAAACGCCGTTGATTGCGAATATAACAATTTTAACATAAAATGCAACAGAAATTAATATTAATGTATTACACATCTAGATATAAATTTACACTATTTTAAGCATTCATTACACAAAAATTTTTTAACAATATGGTACTTTTGCGGATTTTTTCCAAAATCAACCAGCAAAGGAGTTACGAAAGCGTTATAAATAAAAAAAATCCTTCTTATCTATTAGACCTACAGGCGTAAAATTTAACAAGTATTGCTTTTTGTTGAGCTGAGATATGAAAAAAGCTTCTTTTTTTGTTTAATTTGCAATTCGCGTAAAATTAACTCATTAAAAACTTCTTTATCCTTCAATCTGTATTGTTTAATTTTTCAATTCCCCTACGGGTTTACCAGCTAGTATATATAAATAAATACAACCTCTGACAATAAAGTTCGGTGAATAGTCCTGTAACATTAACGTAGATGAAATATTAACGGAAGGTCCTTCAAAATAGTCATCTTCCATTACTATGCACTGCTGAGATTTGCTCTGCATGTCCTGGAAACATTACAAGAAGTCTTCTTTCGGGATAGAATTCAAAGGCCTCGTCAAGTTTCGTTGGATGTCAGAAGTATTGTTAAATTTCTTTCCTTCCAAACAGAGTTTGAGTCGTGGGAATAGGAGGAAATAAGAGATCTGGCGAGAGAGTATGGGTGCGATGTTGCATTTGCACCATCCCTGTTTTTGCCAAGAACTGTTTGACGCTATTGGCTGTGTGAGGGACAACATTGTCGTGAACAAAAAATCATGAACCTGTGAAGTTGCCTCCCGCGGGTGTCCTTCTTCTTGATTATCAGCGTGAGCTAGAGGTGTAGGAATAAATAAAGAACTATGAGCTGATATGATCTTAATATGACTTTCTTAAGATCTTAAACTTAAACCTTTAAAAAATTAGATAATATGGGGATGATATGGGAGAGAATATACGATGACTAAACACACAATATATATAATACCGAATTAGCGTAACCCGGACCACTATCAATAACAAACTCACCTAAGCTCAATTATAATTCTATCACAGATCCGAATATTCAATAGTCACTCCTACCTTAATGTCGAATGAAGTAGCGATCAATCTGATTCTAGTTGCAGTTGCGCTTCACCGGAGTGTAGTGGTATGCACCTTGACCTAAGGGCTCTTTGTCAAGGAATTCCTCTGTTGGCTGTCACATCCAAATTGAATCACGGACTATCATAACATTCCCCAAATTGCCACACCGCTTACTCTAACTTCTGATATTTAAAAGCTTCCTAATTTGCATCTTTCCTTCACGCTTCACTTCTTGGGTTTGGTTCGAAAAGAGTTGCCATTAATTCTGGCCCCAAAAGAACCCAAAGGACATGTTGATAAAAAGACGCGTGAGCCCGTCACAAACCTTGTGCGTACTGGGGTTGTATCCTATGCATCCCCTACGTTTTTCTCATCCCTAAGAAACGGATAACAATTTATCACACGAATTCGTGGTTAATCTGCTGTTCATCAGCTATCATCCGCACAGTTAATCAACGATGTTTCGTGATTAATTTCCTTAGTTTCTCAAAGTTTTCATCACTGTCGGAGGTCGTCGGTCTTCTGCTACAGGTTTGGTCAGAAACAATTTTCCGGTCTATCTTGAAAATGGGCGAACAACTTGTACACACGTTTCATGGAAATTGTTTAATCTTCATGAACACGTACCAGCATCGCATAAGTTTCTTTTGGTGCCTTGCCAAGCCTAAAACAAAACATTAAATTGATCTCTTATTCCTTCATTTTGCTGTTCTGAGTGAAGAACCAACACACTGAACATAACTTTGTAAAACAAGTTTTCATGGAACAAAAACAACGCTCTACTGAACAACGATGGCGACAGATGGTCAACATCTGTTGCTAAGCATGTGCCACGTTTTGTTTCACCAGTGTTGCCAGATTGGCCGTTCCGACTTCATTCACCGAACTTTATTCTCAGGGGATGTATATATTTCCGTTTAAGTATGAGATACATTATTTCATAGAATGACTAGGTATTTCTTGAAGTAAGTAGACAAGTCAGTAAAAGTATATAAAATTATCGGATTCTAGGATTTAACTAGGTAATCTATGGAATTTTTCTTGATCATTAAGGCATGAATGCGGCACTTGAAAGTTCTTTGAACATGTTCTAGCTGCTTTTAGTCAATTTTGAATCATTTATAGCTCCATTGGGGAAGGATTTTTTTCCGATTAGAAAGAAGAGATGCCGAATAAAACAGTTGTACTCTAGAGCAGAGTTTGGTATATGTGTGTGAGAATTAATTTCCATTCAAGAAGTTCCTGATATTGACACAACTCTTCTATCTGGTGCAACAGCTCAAAGTTGCGTTACTAGACAAGGATTTAAAATGTGATCGTGTAAGAAAATGTGCAATAGTAAAAGGCGTGCAAGTTTCAAAAATAATATACAATGCAATTCAAAGCGCCATTACAGCAATCCTTGCTATTATAAATAATTAAAAGTAAAATAAAGGTATTTCATAATGTTTAAATTAATAATCCCTTTTATTTTTGTCCAAAAAGTTTACACAATGTTGTTATGAAGCAACCGTTTTTCTTTTCCAGCATGGCTTTTTTTTGATAATTTTTAAATATTTCTGCAATACATTCTTTTTTCGCCCTTTCTGCTTAATTAACATTAGCAATATGAGCAATAATGAATTATAACAACTTCTTTTCCTTTTTTTTTCATTAATTAATCATCCGCAATAGATATAAAATGTATCTTTTGAGATATACCTATTTATGATTAATTTATTTATAAAATAACTTTACTTTTTACCGGTCTACCATAAGTTATATCATAGAATAAAACTAGGTAAAGCATGACATTTTTTTTTATCTATTATGTAGTTGAGCTGATTTGTCTAATTATTCTATGGAATATATGACTGAATTATACACTTTAACGGTAACGTATATATATAATGGAACATTTTCCCCATTAACACTTTCATTGCGGCATTGGTGCGCCTTTGACCCACCATCCGCGCTAAGAGTCTATGCTGCTCTCCGCAGAATAAAAATTGAAACTAAACACAAATTCGAAAAGTACTGTGTTCCTTTAAAACTTGTTCATTTTACTTTCAAAATTAATATTTAAATGCAATCAATAATAATTATCACGATAATGATTTATTTGTCGATCCTGGAAGATGAATTATCTCTTCCTTTCGTATATCTGCTAAAGGCTGCTGCTTGATTAATTAGTGTAAGTAACTCGATACACCCAAGCACCAGATATCGTATTTCAAAAGTAGTGACCACGATTTATTTGAAAGATAAATTTACGTCCGGAACTGTGATTTTAAAAAAGCATATAAATGGATAATTTTCATGATATTTAGTGTCACTCAGATTGGAATACATGTATAAAATTGTTTGAGACATTTTGACAAAAAAAATTTATTTAAATACAGTATTTTGGCAAAAAGTTAACTTAGAATAATCTTTATTCACAATGTTCGTCTTTTGTGAAAAATGCTTCTATTATAATAATATTTTCTCTGTATATAGCTCAGACCTCTCTACAGAGGGTCAACTAGAGTTTTTGAAAAATTCACATTATTTTCAAAGTTACCACCAATTGAAATAATTATTAGCGTTTTTTTTCTTAAAATTGCTCCCCTCTGTTGTCGTAAAATATGGATAAACCCACACTTCTAAGTTATATATTTCAAAAATTCTAGTTGAGCCTCTGTAGAGAGATCTATACAGGAAAAATATTATTATAAAAGCATTTTTCACAAATGGAGAACATTTTGAAGAAAAGATTATTCTAAGTTAATTTTTGCCAAAATATTGTATTTAAATATTTTTTTTTGTCAAAATATCCTTAAAACAATTTTGTACATGTATTTTAATCTAATTGACACTAAATATCATGAAAATTATCCATTTATTCGCTTTTGCAAAATCACCGTTCCGAACGTAGTCGGATACCTTAAAGGTAGTTTGAATATGGATAACAATGAGAAAAATTCAAATGTGTCCTGAATGTATGTTTACGTCAGATTAAAGGGTTTATTTCGCATTGATCTCGCTAATGTCATAAAAATTATAAAAGTTCAGGAAATAAAAAAATTTTTACTGAGTCACCGAGAGCCAGAGTTAAGGGGCATTAAATGAATGTGAAGCTAACAAAGCAGAAAGAAGAGCATAATTGAGAGTCAGCGAACACGAAAATAGTGGGTCTGCGGCTCATTGTATTTCGACGACCCGTAACCATTACGAAAATTTACGATAAGGATCGTCAAGAGTTGATAATATTTCTGATGATCTTTGTCTTTTTATTAAAAAAAGTATCCAGTTTTTTTTTCTTGATGGAAGCATAGATTTTCGGATTAAAAATGCAGAAATATTAGTTCACAAGAAACTTGAGAGTAAATGTTTCCTCACTAAAATTTAATATTTGTTCATTTTAACATTAGTCAAAGGAATTTCAACTTTAGTCTCGAAACCACAGTTAAGGATATCAGGAGCAACCACACACATAAATACACTATCAGTAACTTAAATTAAGCTTCACAAAAATAGCAGGAAGAATTTTGGAAGAATACTACTAAGATTAAATAGTTGCTTACAAAAATTATTAGAAAGTTTTGTAAAAAGAAAAAGGATACATATGAAAAAAAAAATAAAATAAAAAGAAATTACTAGGGTTATCTAAATTAGTTAATTCTTCAGGAAAGGAGCGAAAATAAGTATCTGCAATATCCTAAAAGATAGGGAATCACAAGCTAAGGTTCACATTCTCTATTTTAACTCAAGCATTTCCAGTACTAAGGCTTGAACAGCAGGATCACATCTCTAGAACAACGTACAAATCACGAGATTACATATTTTATATGTTGACACCACATCTAGAAGTTATTCTTATGTAATATGATTTATCTCAAGTGTCTGGTATTCCAGCGCCTGTTGTGTTAAAAAAAAAACTATATGGAGAGCATAAGCACTTGAACAAAATACCAACTCTTTATATCTTTACAATAAACTAGAGTTACAAAATTATTTACAAATTCCGTGTACATATGTGCATGTTCGATTTAAACATCTTGTGAATTGCTTTGTCTTTAACTTATGGAAAGTATTCATAGAATATTTTTTCCTTCACATCATGAATGGAACGAAATAAACACCATTTTTATCACTTAAATAAGGAAAATTGATTCAAATCAGAACAGAAGGTATTTCAACATGTGACTAAAATTTCATAAGCTGAATTCATTTTTATGAATTCAGGTTATATGCAAGAGCATTTGGAAAATATCTCATCAAAAAATTAAAAAGAAAAACACAAAGCACTAATTTACATTTCCTTGTCTTTGAATACGCGTTCAAGAGTACGAGAAGATTTAGCTCATGAATAAAACAAAAAGAAAGATTAGAATGGTAAAATTAAATTTCTGACAAATGAAATGTAGTGACTAATTTATTAAATTGAAATTGAAACAGTTGAAGCTCGTAAGTGTAATCAAATCAAACTTCGCTTTGGAGGCGAGTTCTTTTCTCATAAAATTGTATTGTATAATTCATATAGTGTATATTAGGATTGCTTCATTTAGTATTTCAGGAAGTTGTATGTTTTTTTAAGTTACTGATATGTGTTACTTTTGTTGTCAGACGAAGTCATATAAAATTAATGAAACTGTTGACTTTAATGGTCCGATACAAGAAGTGGACTAACATGGAAATCTTCCCAGTGCTGTTTAAGGTAGTTTAAGATATTCTGAGGGCAAGCGTCTTTCAGCTGGCACTTAGGGAAAACTGGAATCCTTTTATTGCCTCCAGAAAAAGTGAGTCTTTCTAAGTGCTCACTGGAAATTCGGGACAGACGAGTGTTGGACTGTCTGCCACAAGGAACAGATAAAGAAAGCCATGACCTTTTGCCTTTATACCATTTATTAAACGGAGGTTTTAACCATTTTGCTTTATTTTGGGCCTTTTGCCTTGTGAATAATTTTAAATATGTGAGCTCTGAGTTAAAAGAGACAGGATGGTCTAGTCCCTTTTGCAAGAGTGTTATTGATACATAATTTTTACCATTATCTATAACCGGTCTATGTCATATCGATTGTATGTAAAAGTATTCTTACACTCATCGGCGCATGGTTAATTAAATAACAGCGCTTGGATTTCTAAAACAGTCAAACATTTCTCCCTTACACTCCTGTAACCTTCCCCTCTCTTATAGTGGATTTCCGTAAGACCGTTCTTAGCAGATTTTTACACAACAAAAGAAATATGCTTGCCAAACTTAAAGTTTGTAGGTCTTATAGATCAAAAAGGAAATTTTTATTTATAAACCACTGTAGATCCACATCCTTTTGCTTCGGAATTTGATTTCTTCAAAACCAATTCTTAGCGTATCTGTGTTACACAAAATAATAATATTTGCTATATTTAAAATCTGTAAGACTAATAGCTCAAAACTGGGGATTTCTTATATTTAATGTTCCCGCAATGTCTCTCTCTCATAAGTCGATTTCCAAAAATCCCGTTCTTAGGAGATCTCGTTTCAACAAAAGAAACTTTTCTGCCAAATTTTATATCTGTAGTCTATATGTTCAGAAGATCGCAATGAGTGAGTTGATTTTATCCTACATCAATATAGATTATTCGTTTACAATATAACTTCTGAGCCATTTTCCTTATGCTTGTCAACTTGATAATCGTGAATTCATTGTTTGTGTAATGATAAGCGTACTTAAAAATCCTATATAGAAAGGAGGGTAATGAGGCATTGGTCTACCACATAAAGATATACGTTATTTAAGACGCTCTATCTACACCTTAAACGTAGTATTTTCGGGTATTCATTGTTTTTAATTCTTTTAATTAGACTTATTTCACAAATCTATCAATTGAATTACTGAGGGTAATTAAATAATGATAAGTATTATGACATTCTTAAATAAGAATGCATGTATAAGTTTGATACTAATTTCAATTAAATATATTTTTTTTAATATTTTAGAGATTTATTTCACAGCAGTATTTTTCATTAGCATTAACATAATTTGATAAATTATTAATTAATTAAGAGCCTTATCATGTTCAAATAAACACATGAGAAACAATGTAGCCAAGGCGTTTCAAAATATTTTGATAACAAATAACGATTTCGAAAAACAATATCCTATGATATACACTGGTGTGCAAAACTTAAGCAACAGGTGGGCTAATTGCCATAACTTCACGAAAAATCATCTGAGAGACATGAAATTCTGAAATAAGGGAGAGTATTATGTACGTAAAGGATGACGAAAGCATCGGACCTGAAAAAGGAATACAACACATACGGTATGGAATCAAACAGAAACAAGCTTTATTGAACGCATAGTATCGTGACTCATGATTGTCTATCCAACAGGAAGAACAACAAGCAGATGTTCCTTAATATGGTATATGCCCTCCCCTTACTACAATGGTTGCTTTGCACCGTCTCCGCATACTCAGAACCAGCTGGTGCAACATTTCTTGAGGTAGGAGTGCCCATTCCTCAATCAACATCTGTTTGAGTTGTTGGCTGTACTCCGGATGATGTGAGCGTGTGGCAATACGTCTCCCCAAAGCATCCCACACATGTTCGATGGGATTTAAATCTGGGGAGCACGCTGGCCAATCCATTCGAGTGATATCTTCACTTTCCAGCAGCTCCTCAACAGCAAGAGTGCGATGTGGCAGTGCATTGTCATCCATAAAGATGAAGTCTGGGCCAA
>BMAV01000507.1:19777-30889 GCA_019973955.1 Trichonephila inaurata madagascariensis | reverse complement strand
TTGTGTCTCCGTCCTTCATTTCATTCTACTGTTGAGCAGCGCGCGCCGACATCACGCGTTTTGCGTACGCTCACATCGCTTCTGACGTTTTGTTCCTGATATTTGCATACGCATGACGTTTCTACTGACTTACGTGTTCCCTCTATTGATCTCCAGACCTCCTTTTCTGCAATTTCATGGCTATCTGCTAAATTTTTACATTGTTGCTTAAGTTTTGCACACCAGTGTAGTTGCACCTGCTTTGCGTTCTATTTAATTGGTGGTTTTCGGTATACCCACATATGAGTGCGAAAATTGGGAACAAAATATTAAGTGAAAACTCTTATTGTTATAGTGTTGTGGATGAAAATGTTTTGATTTTTAATAATGTGTTATTGTGTGTTTCTAGTAATATAACACGTTAAATCAAAGAAACAATTTAACCCGGGGTCACTCGAGCCTGTTTTTACTACAGTCGTTGCTCGTGGGGTGCAGAGAACACCCCAAACTTTTAATACGTGTATTTAATTATGAAAAAAAATCAGTCAATAATGATACATATTTATAAAGAATAACATGTTTTTTTGTATTATATTAATAAAATTATTAAATTTATTGCATACAAATGAGACTAACATTAATTTAAACTAAACCTACAAAATTTTCAATTTAAAATACATTATTTGATACTTTTTATCTCTTAAACCTTAAGTCAAATGTGTATACCAGTAATAAACTTGCTTTGTAATTAATGTTAAGGAAAGTAGAAAGTAGAAAACAAATATTTTAATCATTTTCCGAACATTCAGAGCAGATTGGCTGTGTCCCGACATGCGGTTCTAATCTTAGAGTGTAAAAAGTTTTTGAGTCACACAAAGCAAATAATTTCAAACCATATTTACTAGGGATTTGTGGCATATATTGTAGGAAAGAACAACGACCCTTAAATTTTAACAAATGTTCATTGATAGTGACGTATTCACTTACAGAATAATATTTTGAGCAATTTTCTTTAAATTTTGAAAAAAATACTTCAGATGTGAGTAAAATTTTAAATAATTGAAATTTTAAATAAAATATGCATGCATATTAATTTATTTGAAAAAAAAAATGTAAGCAGAAAGAGTAAAAAGGACCCTATTTTAGATGCTTCGAGTACGAAAATATAACGCAATAGCTCGCGGGGTGTTCTCGGCCTCCCCAGATAAACTTTTGAAGGTCGTTACGTTCCATTCGTTCAAGCGAGAGTGATTGCATCAGACCTGAAGGTTCAATGATTTAAAATGTGCAGCTACAGGAAAAATCGTGCTTTTTTGTGCATTCTTTTTAGAATTCTGTTAAGCTTTTCTTGTTACTGGGGTGTAAGGAACACCCCACGCGAGTGATCGTGGGTTAAAAAACTAAAATAATATTTTAATAAATGCATGCATACGATGTTCGAAAAGAAAAATTACTAATAATTAAAAAAAAATTATTAAAACTAAAATTAATTAAAACTAAATAAAGATTTTCTTTTGCATTTTTTTATGCTCCATAAGGAAACGATTAAATTTTCTGTTTAATAAAATGCAACCTGGATTGTGCTCGACGTTCCATTGTGCAATTTTCTAGATTAAAAATGGCTTCACCACAAGAACAATCAAAAGTCGTAGCATGGTGTACCACTTTAAATCTGCAACAAATATGTAGCTGTAATGAGACAACACCACACTGGTGTTTGTAAGTAAGAAAAAGTTCCCCCTGCCATGAATGAAGAGGAAGTCCTATATCTAGATCTCTAGAGTTACCATTGGACTTATTCTTGCGAATACGTGGAAAATATTGGCTATACTGAATTAGTGACACTGATAAAAGGAAACATTTAATTACAGTGGCCATTCAGTTTGTTGATCTTGTAAAGCTATACAGAAAGTAGCAAGAATTCTCGTATATTCTCCATGTTTTACGTGCAACTAATAGTGAGCACATTCAAATAGTGCAATAAACCGCTGTAAGACAATTCTTTATTCTAAAAATTTTCTTACTGGAACAAGAAAACTGTAAGTGAATATCTTTATACATAGTAAGGTCAAAATTTCCCAGAATAGTTAAATTACAAATTATATTAAAAAATAGAAGAATACTTTAATTGTATTGACCTTCAAAGCACTGCGCTGTTGTATCCACATACTTGTGTTGCAGCGTTCGTATAAGTATTCAAAACACTCCTGGAATCCATTTTTTTTTAGGTTTTGAGTTGCATCATCGCATTTTGGGTCATCTCAACTAAATCCATAAAACAATGGCTCTTAAGGTATTTGACTACGTTTGGAACCGTGATTTTTAAAAAAACGCATAAACGGATACTTTTCATGATATTTAGGGTCACTTAGATTAGAATACACGGATAAAATTGTTTTAAGGATATTTTGACAAAGAAATTTATTTAAAGAAATATTTTGGCAAAAAAATTAAATTAGAATAACCTTTTTTCAAAATGTTCTTCTTTTGTGAAAAATGCTTCTATTGCCTGTATATAGTTCAGACCTCTGTACAGAGGTTCAACTACGATTTTTGAAAAATTCACATTATTTTCAGAGTTACAACCAACTAAAATAACTATCGGCGTATTTTTCTTAAAATTTCTCCCCTCTGTTGTCATAAAACATGGATAACCCACTTCTATGTTATATATTTCAAAAATTCTTGTTGAGCTACTGTAAAGAGGTCTGAGCTATAAACAGACAAAATATTATTATAATCGAAGCATTTTTCACAAAAGGAGAATATTTTGAAAATGGGTCATTCTATGTTCATTTTTTGTCAAAATATATTTTGTACTTAATTAATTTTTCATTTTAATACTACTCTTAAAACAATTTTATATACATTTTCTCTAATCTAAGTGACATTAAATATCATAAATATCATCCATTAACGCGCTTTTGCATAATCACGTTTCCGAACGTAGTCGGATACCTTAAATTTCATTTTCAGCCATGGAAACAGATAAAAATTCCCTGGTGCTGGAATCGTTTCCGCTTGCTTTCTTCAGCATCTCAAGCGTCTGAGAAAAGGATGTCTCCGCGGTAGCCTAGTAGTCAAGGTATCGGATCATGGCTGGCTTGTCATGAGTTCAAGCCGAGTACCACTAAAGACCCGTCGTGAAGGTTGAACGATTCACGTGAGCGATGCACGTTAAATCTGTCGAGAGCTCATATCCTCTCGTTAGTGTGGTGCCAACTCAAGTGTCGTCATCGTCACTTGACCATGGTTCAAAATTACGAGGTCCGTCGCCAAACGCCCTCGTGTAGGTGAACAGTGTGACGTTAATATTCACTTTCTCAGAAAATCATTTCTCGAGAAAAACACATAATTTGATTTCTGCACACTGATTCAAACGACATTGAAAATTCCGACGAATGAAAAATTTGCTTTATCAGGAATGATCCATAGCTAACGTCAACAGTAATAGAAATGAATTCCAGATGGCTGTGTGTTTTCCTTAATAGTGCTGCCAACTCTTGAAACAGATATTTTCTCTTTAACGAACCCCTGCGTGAATGTAGGACCTATTTCAAGTACTTTTAAAACTAGTAGTATTTTTTTAAAATTAATATTTGAAAGTGTAATGATACTTTTTGGACATCTGGAACAATATATATGTTTTACAGAACGCTTCTTTAAAAAAAAGTGTTACATATACATAAACTTAAAATTACCTTAATAGATAAAGTATTTATATATTTATTATTCTAATTCAGTACCCAAAACCATTGTTGAGGGAACGATTACAACCCAACTTTGTATATTTTTCTCTGGAGAGACTGCCACACCTAATAAAGAGTTTCCTTTTCTTATCCTCGCAGTTTCTGAGTAAATATTTTACCAGAACCTTTCCTTCGGTGGAAGCAATTTCGTGGAAAGAATACCCAGCAAACGAGCACATGACTGCCAATATCGACACCCAACAATGATGAAAGATTCTGCTTTCCTTCTATATTGCTTGCGAAATTCTAGTTTTAGCAGACGAAAAATATCGACTCTAATTAGACGAAAATGAAGGAAAATATTATAAAAAAATATAAGAAAATGTGTACTACATAGAATATAATAATGTATAATAAAATGGAGAAAATGGGTTTTTATATAATTATATTAGATAACCCCATCTCTCTTAAAATATATAACTATTAATGAATAGATAAATGGTTATCAAGTAAAATTTTCCAGACAGCCGAACAAAATAAAATAAAAAGCAGACATTTAAAACTTTATGGCTTTCTAGTTTTTTTTATATAATTAAAGAAAAAAAAAAGATTCAGATTATTTTTTTCGAACAAAAAATTCTTATTATTCATATAAGTTCAGTAGTTAAAATACAATGTATTTGTACAATACACCATGCTTTCAAATGTACTTAATGAGCTATTTATCAATACCTTAAAAGTTATAAAATGTATCTTTAACACTTTATCTACCGACGGTACTTATAAGTACCACTGAATTTAAAAATACACAGAATAACCATTTTTACGAATACTCTGACGATACTTAACAGGAATATTCTCTTAAATCCACTCTTCCAAGATATATGACAGCACGGGTTCTATGATGAGTATTTTAGCGGAGAAGGCGAATAGTTTTATAGCAGAAATTGCGTTTTCTGCTGACAGCGGTTTCAGCGTATTGCAAAGATTGTCATTTTTGTTCCGAAAAAATAGTTATTGTCAAAATGTAAGTAACTTATTTTTTTTGTATGTAAATGAAGACCTTAGAAAATGATTTCACTATTTATTTTAAGTGAATATTCTATATAATTACGTTTACAGTTGATTACCTTTAATTAATTAATTAGCTCTAAAGGGTTACATTTCCCAAAGTTGAATATATTTTTTTATGTATATCCTTTAATTTTCAATGTAGTGATTCAAAAAAAAAAGTATTCCATGAAAAATACTGCAGTAAATGATAATGCGGTAGATAAAAAGTTATGTCTTTTGAAATTCAAAAGGAATGAATGCTTACTAAAGAATTAGCTGAAATAACTTTATATTACACGTAAGGTGACAACGCGTAACTTCTGGTATAGTGGCACTATCTTTCAATAGAGATACTGACGCGTGCGTAACGTTTAACGTTTCATAGCGACTGTGTAGTTGCACACCGAAGAGAAGGTGGTCACACTAACTATCGTCCACTACTGAACATGCAAGCGAGTAAGAAGAAACGACGAGGAATGATACGGCTTTTAGCGGGGGAGGGAGCTAGAGACCATGAAATGCATCTACGGATGAAGGCTGTGCACAGTGAGTACTGTCTGTGTCGTTCAAGTGTTGTGGAATGGCGCAAAAGATTCCTTCAGGGGCGTGATTTAATGAAAGACGATGCTTGACCTGGACAGGCTCATCGTGTCAACACAACGGAAGTTATTGCGGAAGTGAATGCTTTAGTATTGGATAACCACAGAAGCACTATGGATGAGATCCATCCGTTATTGGGTATTAGAGCGGACACCACTCACACCATAATGTATCAACACTTGAACTTTCGAAACATTTATGAGCAGAGGGTTCCCAACCAACTGACACCGAACAACGCAGTACTCGAATGACGCTGTCTTTGAAACAACTGCAACGTTATCATGAGGAGGAATACGGCTTTCCATCACAAATTGTCCTTGGTGGCAAAACATTGGGTCACCATTTTGAACCGGAAAGCAAGCGTCAGAGCAAGCAGTGGAAACATACGACTTTACCGCTTCCAAAGAAATCAAAGGCCATGCACACCAGTTATGGTAAGGTCCTGATGTACTTCTTTTTTACCCCAAGTCCCACTGCTTATCGAGTTTCTATAACGGGGAACCACCATCAATGTCCAGCGTTATCAAGCCACTTAACAGAGCCTTAGACTAGCTAGCAAATCGAAACTCCCATGCATGTTGTCCAATGGCATTATTTTCCGGCATGATAAATGTGCCAACAGTTTTGATGACTATTTTTTGAGTATGTGTATTGTATATAACTACATTTTTTTAGTTAATAAAATCGTTACCGTCACTTTCCACTAGTGATCGAGTATCATTTGAATGCCCCTTCTAATTTAAATCTCCACGTCTAACAGGACATGTTGCATTTATTTTATGATAAATATTGTAGCATTCGCAAGCAACGCCGTCTCTTGCATTACAATGTTGTTTGAATGGGAGCTTGGTGAAACATACATAGATACAACCAAATTAGCATTCCTCTTGGCAATTTGGTAACCATATTAATGCTCCTGAAAACTACTGGAGGAATATGTAACATTATAGCCTATGACATAAAAGGAATTTTAGGAGAAAACGATTAAAAGGATTATAAACAGCGGTCAAAGGCTGGAACTATATTACTTCAGCTGTTGAAGACAACACTTACTACGATCGAGCGTTCGCTTGAGGATAAACTTTGTTATTTTATATTTGTACTTTAGTCACTGATAGTTGCGTCTGAGTGTTGTAGAAGAACTGAAAACCTTTTTGAAATCATTGTGTGAATTTTGCTGCCATATCCTGTACTTTAAGGATTGTTTATCTACAATAAATGTCAACACTCTTAAGGAACTGCTGTGTTCTTTGAGACTAATAGCATAAAATCTACTAACCCCGATCTACGCAACAATAGGAAAAAAGCAAGCCCATCACTCCCTTGTCACGTGATGTCGGGAAACCGTAACCCTTAAAATTTGAAATTTTGAAGACATGTTTCTTTTGTTGAACAGAGATCCGCTGAGAACGAGCTTTGTGCGAATCGACTCACAAAGAGGACTTTATAGGAGGTGTTATAAATAGCAAAAAATCCGTTTTAGAACTTTTATGCCTACAGACCTGAAACTTAATAAAAATGATGCTTTTGTTGAGTAGAGATCCTCTAAGAACGGGTTTAGTGAAAATAGATTTTCAAAAACCATTGGGAGAGTTTACGTGGCGTATAGATGAAAAAATCCCATTTTTGAACGATTAGACTTAAAAACGTGATATTTGGTTAACATGTTTACTTGAATGAGATGCACCATTTATAAATTAATTTTAGAAATTTTCAAGATACTTGTTCTCCATTTTCATAACTCGGTCTATTATGAATTCTAAAAATACGAAAAATATTCATTTTTAAGTATATTTTACTAAAATCAATTCAATATTTTAGCGTAAGATTTTTAACAGTTAAAAGAAATTTAACTATACCAACTCTCTTTGAAGTAAAATAGCTATCAACTCTCTTTTAAATCTTTAGTTTACCTTAGTACCTTTACATAGGAAACAGAATTCGGAAGATAATATGCTACTACTTTAGAAATGTTTGTATAAGAATCCATTGTGAAATACGGAATTATTTAACTCAAAGAATGTGAGAACACTGATTTTCAATGTATCTTTGAGATGAAAGAGAATTCTTAATTTGGTACTAAAGTTACAAAAGTACTTTTCGAATGCCAAGAGCTGTCGCTTTCTTATCAGACTTTACACTTAAAGAAGATATTTCTCTCTCACGGTTCTTTGAACCACTCAAGATCATACGGCAAGAGAACGTCACTGTAATTTTTTAAAGTAAAATGCAAATCTGTGGGAAAGATTTTTTTTTAAAATATAAGTATACAAATAAAGATATTTTTCTCAATTTTGTTTAATTTAACTTTAGGGGATTACGCAACTAAAACTCTAACAAAAATTAAAATGAAATGCAATGAGAAGAGAAGTAAAATAATACACACAATGAGATTAACAAAATTAAAAAACAAACAAACAAATTGTGTGTTTAGGATCATAGACGCCTTTTTTAATTTGCTAAAATTATTCAGAATTCCTTTTGATTGAAATATTTCATAATTCTTTGAATGCTAGATCAATAGGAGTATTTTCTCTCTATATTTAAAAAAAAAAGAAAGATTTTCGTGATGCTGTAATAAGTTTAATACGTACAGGTGCAACAATGCCAACGTTCAAGATAACCCGCCAAGTTGGCAACACCGGTTTTACATCTGCCGTACGCACTGAATTCCGAAGCATGTGCTTTGTTTCAATTAATGTCGCCAATAAGATTACAATGAATTTATCTGAAGAGAAGCGCCAAGAAAAATTTTGCGTAAAGAAGAAAATAAATAGAACTAAATAATACATGTATATATTTCAGTTTTACAATTTTAAAATTGAGTATAAACAGAAATTTAATTTTGTACAATGAGGGCTGCTCCGCCGTTGGGAGGGGGCCAGGGGGTAACTCTCTATAGTAATAATAAAAAGAAATAAATTGCAATAAGTTAAGAAGACTTGGTACCCCTTGAGCTACTTTCTTTCTTTATGTATTTAAAAATTATATTTTAACATTTTATATAGTGTTTCTGTTCCAGAAAATGATACGAGATTAAATGTTTTACATATTATTCACACAATTTTAAAATTTAAATTTTTTGATGAAAATTCGGAAAATTTTAAAATTCTACTCATTTGTAATTATTAATTTTTTAACCTGAAAATGTTGTAATATTCTTATGGATGATATAAACAACTTTAGGGATCAATTTTAATAACTTAATTCGTTTAATAATAACTTCAATAACTTCATAATAATAACTTTTAATAACTTCAATAACTTAATTCGTTTTTGAGAAAAAAAAAATAAAATGTTGATATACATGCTAAAAGTCAACGAAAAAGCCAATATCTCTTACATTTTAATTTAAAAAAAAAATATTCAATTTACAGCAAAATAGATCCCTCAATTTGTTACAAGCTTTATATGCAACACACAGCAAAAAAAATGGAAGCGATTGGTAAATAGTTGTGGAAGGAGTAGCATTTTGAATGCACTAATGTTTCAAAAAACACAAACTGAGAAAAACCTTTTTAAAGTTTATAATTCTGAAAAAAAAATATAATAAGTATAAATAAACTTAAAATACAGCTTTAAGATATTAGTTGTATATTTTTCTTGAAAATAAAATTTCATTTTTATATTTTTAAGCCCATACATTTTTATAAATGATCAATTTTAATAAGGTATTAATTGCACAAGAAAATTAAAAAAAAATGCTAAAAAAATTTTTTTCTGTCACGACAGAAAGTTTTTTTTTTTCACATAATATTGAGGTATTATATTTGTATGAAAAACATATCAGAAATAAGAACTGAAATTATGAAATTATTAATATAAAATACCTTAATTCAAAAATTTTACATGCACACATATCACACAGAAGAAAAATTACATTATTGCATTGCCTCGAAAATATTCTGCTTTATATATTACACATTCTTTTATTTATAGTTATTATTTCTCTTTACAAAATTGATTTTTTTATCATAACACTGTTTTTAGCTTTTTTTAAAACAGGGGCGTGGCCTAATTGCCAAATTTGTTTTTAAATGAAGTTTTCTTCAACTTCTAACTTTTCGACATGCACAAATGATATATCAATCGAAAGATAATAATGCAAAGAATAAGATTAAACAAAAATAAAAAAAAAACGATGGGTTGGACATTTTTGGGGTACCAAGTCCTCTGAATTTAAAGAAAAACAATATTACTAATAAATTCAAATTTTTTTCACATTTTTTTTAAAAGACCTATAAAAATAAGGATTTTCATCTTATAGAACATCAATTCTGAGAAGGTGCTGTAATTTTAAATGTATATATTCCAATATTTAATACAGCTATATTTGATAAAATTAATTTGTCATTTTCAGGATCCTGCCCTTGAATAGCCATTGATGTAGAGGGTGGTATTTTTAAAAGTCTCTATATCTCTTCAGTAGATAGCACATAGATAAAACAGCATAAAAGGCTTGATTCTGAAAGTTTTTACTGTTAAAACATATTTCTCTCCAGTAATGTTTGTCCCAATCTGGGCTTCTAAGATTATGTTTTTTCTTATCACTCATAATGATCTCAAAGAAAAAAAAATACACAAAGAATTTAAAAGAAAAAATAACGGAAGGAATATGCTTAAAAATACGGATATAACAAATCTCCAATATTTTTTAGAGAAACTTCCAGACGAAACTGTTTATGAGCTAATTTTTTTCTTCAGAATCAAGATGTCTAGTTTCACTCAGTATTGATCAAATTCATTCCAGACCAACTTTATTTTCCTAGTTGATAAGCTAGCTGACTCCACGTCTCATTTGAATGGGAAGCCTTTTTAGTTCAATGTCTTCATTCTTTTTTGGATAAGATTGGAGAAGAACAAATGATTTTTGTATAATAAACAAGGACAAATACAATAATAACGATTTTTTCTTTTGTACAATATTTATCAGGATTCTATGAAGAATTCCACACACAAGTAAAGCGTGAATTTCGTTACCTCATTTATCCACAGGCTTCATAAATATGTCCACCTCTATGTTTATTAACATCCGTGCACGAGGCATCTTAAATTCCATAAAGACTCGATTAAGTAGATTGAAAACAAGCTGGAATCATAAGACGTAACACGTTTATATGTGAATTTGGATTGAATTTTGAGAGCAGAATTGAAATATTAAGATAATTTGAATAACTCAAAAATATTCAAGATATTACTTGGAATTAAATTTGTTACTCATTTTTATTGGAAATTAACCTTTTAACCAGGGAGAAGGCGCTCACAATAACGTTAGTAGTCGCGCGAGGTGACGGAGTTACCACGATCCTTTTTTTGTAGTTATTTTTATTGTGCACGATAAAAATAATTTAATTAAGTGAATAATTTAATTAAGAGAAATTACACTTACTTACTTTAAAAGACTTTTCAATTTTTCTTCGGTAATTTGGGGAAAAATCCTATCAAACTGAACTAAAATGTTTTAATGTATCCGACTACGCTCGGAAGCGTGGTTTTGCAAAAACGTATAAATGGATAATATTTATGATATTTAGCGTCACTTAGATTAGAAAATGTATATAAAATTGTTTTAAGAATATTATTACAATAAAAATTATTTAAGTACTCTATTTTGACAAAAAATGAACATAGGATGACCAATTTTCTAAATAATCTCATTTTTTGAAAAATGCTTCCAGTATAATAATATTTTTCCTGTATATAGCTCAGACCTCTGTACAGAGACTCAATTAGAATTTTTTAGAAATATATAACTTAGAAGTGGGTTTATCCATGTTTTACGACAAAAGAA
>BMAV01000507.1:0-17827 GCA_019973955.1 Trichonephila inaurata madagascariensis | reverse complement strand
TTAACCCACGTCTATCTATGTTGAGAAATGATATATGTATAAAAATAAAACATCACATTAAATATTAGGATTACAGTTTTACTGTACAGTTTTCACTATTTAATTAAGAAAAAAATCACATGTGCTATCTACTAAGACATATATCAACTTTCATTCTAAAATTCTAAAAGTACACACCATAAAATTAGATATGTTATAGTATTTACTTACAAGTATATTTCATCCACAGAGCACATATTTAAAACATAATTTCAAATAGAAGAAATAAGCCATGTGAGAAAGGTGTTTCTTCCTTCATTTGAATGTTATTTCATATTTTCAGTTTGAATCTTCGTTTTATATAATAATCATCGTGCATTTACATTTCTTTTAGGAAAAATTCTTCATTCGATAAGTATTAATTGGGGTCAGCATTTTTAAAGCTGCAAGTTTCACATTCAGGAATGTTGAAATTGAATTATAATTTCGATCAAAGAAAAAAAGAGCACAGTGTTGAGTAAGAAAGAATATTAAACGCTGAACAGTATTACTCCCTATTAAACCCTCATATTGGGGAATCTGACTGTTACTGTTTCAAGCATTTTTCTCCCTATACGATTATTATTGAAGATTTAAGAAAGCTTTCTCCAGAAGTAGCGATGTAACTTTAAAATGATCATAAGTCATTCAAATTAAGTCATTTTTATTAAGGAATTTGAAACTCATATGGCTGTATGAATACAGAGCATTTAACATGCAATTCTTGTAAATATATCTTAAACTAAGAAAACACTTGCCAAATTTTTTGTACATATTTCAATGAATAACCTTAGTTACAAAAAATTAATACTAACAATTATGCATAGCGATTTAAATGTAACTCAATTTTGCATATTAAAAACGTTAAAGTTGATTTCGCCAATGTACGAGAGCTTGAGCTTGACGCGGAGCACATTTTCAGAAAGAAAAAAATGCCTCACCTCTTATAAAAAACTGTGACATTGTAACTCAGGCCTTTGTTTATAATGTAGTAATTATAAAATTTAAAAATATTTCATAAATAATTTGTTTTTTCCTCTAATATGTAAGGGGATAGATTGCCATATAGGAAAGATTGCCAGACACATTTTATAAAAGAAAAAAATGTGTCGATTTGGATAAAAATGAGTAGTGTGATAAAATAAGTGATTTCCTACAGGATATTGAAGCCAAAGTATAATATTAATGTTTGAGTACTTTTATATTTGAAAAAAAATATTCCGAATTTGGTCCCTATTCTTTAACATTAGCCGAACACAGCCTTAAAGAAAGTTTTTTTTTTATTTTATCCGAAAATGCTATCATATAATATTCATCATACCAGGTGTCTCAAAAACAACCGACGATTTAATAAGAAAAATGGAAGAGACTGTAAAAAGAAAAGGTTTGCTGCATTCTTCTTTGGCAAACAGCGAATTTATTCCCACCCAGTTTGAAAATTAGTTACAAAATTAGTTAAAGATGGCGCTCCTGAAGAGGAAAAACTGTAAAACAATTTATTATGTCCGTTTCCACAGACAAGTCAATATTCTGGCGTGTATTTCGAAAATGGCTTAATATATAGCTGGAACAAGCCAGAACAAAAAATGTCTTAAAAAAATGTTTAATTAGCTACAAAGTTTATCGACAGATGGTGCTTCTGATAAGGGAAGAAAACGTGTTCTCTATGTCGGTTTCGTTAGGCACTTCAGCATTCTGGCGCGTCACAACAAGTAATCCATTTTTTAAACCGTTTCTTATTTAGAAGAGCCATCTGTTAACAACCTTTTTATAACTGATCTTAAAACTAGGTGAGAATTAAATGATTGGTTACCAATGTAGAGTACAGAAAACCAGGCATTTATATTGCCTTCCCTTCATCATTAATAAATTTTTCAAATTCTCCATACTTGGTATCTAATAAGTGCTGTTCTATTCAACCCACATAGTAAAAGAAGTAACATGTTTTCAACTACACTGACGGGGAAAAAAATCTAAACACCAAGAAAAAATTATTGTAGAGTAATGAAATTTGGGAAATGCAATTGTTTGAATAACATGATTAATTGATTAAATTTTCAAACTCACACTTTATTTTGAGGTAAAAAAAAATGCATTTCAAATTTGAAATAATGATACAATAATAGCAAGTGTAACCTCCAGAATTTAGAAGGCAAAATTGCAAGCGTACACGCATTGTGTCATACAAATGCCGAATGTCATTTTGTGGTAAAAAGTCAAATGCTTGCTGTATTGGTTTTGTCAATACTATGAAGGTAAGTGCTGGCTGTGGATGCTGCTGGAGTTTTCGTCCAATGATATACTACGCGGGCTCAATTGGAGACAGATCTGGTGATCTCGAAAGCTAAAGTAACATGTCAGCAACCTGTAGAGCACGTTGTGTAGCTACAGTGGTGTGAAGGCGAGCATTATCCTGTTGAAGAACTCCCCCTTGAATGCTGTTCATGAATGGCGGTACTATAGGCTGAATTACCAAACTGACGTTCCAATTTGCAGTCACTGTGTTTGGGATAACCACGAGAGTTCTGCTGCTGGCATATTAGACTGGACCCTTGATCATGACTCCAGGTGTAGACCCAGTGTGTCTAGGTAGCAAACAATTTGGTTGCAGGCGTTTCCCTGGCTTCCTTTTCACTAATAGATGACCATCACTGGCACCAAGGCAGATCCTGTTTTGGCCAGAAAACACCACAAATCTTCATTCTGTCCTCCAACGAGGTCTGGCTGGATTCCACTGGCGTCGTAAGCGACAATGGCTTGGAGTCAGTAGAACACATGTAAAAAGCGTGCTTGGTTCGGAGCTGTCCTTTAAGTAACCGATTTCTAACAGTTCATTGTGTTACTATGGTACCAATTATAGCTCAAATTTCTGCCTCAGACCCAGTACGAAGCACCACAGATGTATGCCGATTATGGCGGTCTTCCTTCTGAGTAATACCCCATAGTCACCTGAAACCCGGTCTTCGTGAGGCAATACTATCCCTTGACGACTGCTCTCAACAATCATACATAGTGAATACATTAAAGCCAAGGCTTTCTGCAATATCGCCGGCAAAAAAGCTATCTTCTCGTAGCCCTATTACACGACCTTGTTGTGTAACTCGTTGAGCTGTTGACAATGTTTTTTTAAAGGCATTCTTGGCTAACATTAACTCAATATGTTAAATTTCACAGACAACGCTCACATACTTTACATGACGCATTTAAAGCAACCGTGATTTGTTAGTTCTGAGTGGCGCTACAAGAGCCCCATTAAAGCGTGAAGTGTGAAATTTGAATCAATGTCGTCTTTCAGATGTATAAATACGTCTACCAAATTTCATTTATCTAAGACAAGTCTTTCTGTGTGTTGGGATATTTTTTCTGTCAGTGTATTTAAAGGAATTGGCTGTATTGAAAAAAAAATACAGCAACGTTTATTTTATGTCTGGGATAGTTAAGAGCTAGAGGTTTAAACGTCTTAAGTGCTTGCAAAGGTGAAACTTTTCGAATCAAATGACAATAAAGAAAAGTTAAGGATTTTATATATACTCAACTAGACTATAACAAGTAAGACATCGAAGTTCAGAGACGAGATAAAACTTTTTTCGTTCAGACATGTAAATAAGCGTTACACACATTCTTCAAGAACTTCATGCACGAAATATAACATGCTTTTAAAACAGACCAAAAATCTTGAAGACACTTATTTCTTATATTTACTTCGAACGCACTGCTCTGGAAAGAGGAATCGTGCTTTCTCGAAAATCTAGGCAATAATCCTCGAGGGGAATGGTTCGAAATTTCTTTTTCGTGGCGAAAGCCTTACAGATTGATTTGCATATTCTTAGCCGAAATACTCGTGAAAGGGTATTTGTTATCTCTTTTGTTTCAGCTGTTTTTATCAGAAACGTGCAAGTTGCATACGCTAGAAAAGTTATTAAACTTTAAATAAAGTTCTAGTAGAGCATAAAGTTTTGTTTCTAGTGAAAACTGTTTTTTTTTTTTTTATTTTGCTTATTATTTTGGGAAAAAAAAAAAATTTTAAATTTTTTTAAAAAAAAAAAAAAAAAAAAAAAAAAAAATTAAAATCTGTGGAATAAGAAAAAAAATAGAATGCTTAAACATAGAAGACATTTGAAAGATATGTGTATTTACAGTTACTACATTCAATTTTGTAAACAGTTACTTAAATTGTATGAAATATTTTTATAGATTTATTGTATAAGTAAATGTTTAATAATAATCTATTTGATTTTATGTTAACGTTGCCCACAAATGCAACACGGCAGCTTTGGTAGCGGACCTTGTAGATGTGAATCTTAGTCAAGAGACGAGGACGACGCGCGCGCGCGTATGAGATGATTCCCATTCTCCAAACATCCATAACACGCCAGCATAAGCACTTTAAGTTTCCAGTTGTTTAACGTGCTCCAGCCATGGCGGGTCTTTAGTGCCATCAAAACTCGAACCTGCCACTCGATACCAACACTTTCAGGTGTGAGTTGACGACCATGACCCCTCTGATAATGTGGCCACAAGGCTAAAGAATTAAGAATATTCAAGAATATTAAAAATATTCAAGAATATATGGCAACAGTGCCATATTGTAAATTAGCGTATCTGATAATCTATATAGTTATTTGTTAACAACGTTGAGTAAGTATTATATGAAATAAGGTAGTTGAAAACTTATCTGTGCAGGCGATACTCAATTACGGTATGTGTTAAGTTTGATTCAGTAAAAAGTGGCCTCGGTGGCCTGGTGGTCAATACCGCGGACTCGTGGCAAGAATGTCAGGAGTTCGAACCTTGTACCTTTGAGTTGAGTTTGGTGTTTTATGGCGCAAAAGCCAGTTTGGGCTATACTGCACCAAACATTCATAGGTCTGTGGTCTGGAAGGGAAAAGAAGAAATTGGATGACAAGATGGAGGGTCGAAAATAGAGAAGGATCACTGGGGTACCCCGGAGTCGTGACACTCGTGTTTACCAAATATAGTAAACCCCTTAGGAAAAGGAAAATATCTAGGGTACCTCAGGATTGTGACACCCGTACCCACCTAAAGAAGGTGAGCCCCCTGAGGGGAACCTTGAACCGCTGAAGACCCACCGTGCAGAGGGACTAATGAACGCCAAACATGTCGAGGTTCAAACCTTCTCCAGTCAGTTTGATATGGAAGTTAGGGGAAGGGGTGCCAGCTCAAGTGTCGTCCTCTTCATTTGACCGTGGTTCATAATTACGATGTCCGTTGCCAGTATCCCACGTGCAGCTTTGTAGTACAACGAAAATATTATTCTAATCTAAGAGTCAACTCAGATAGTCATGTTATATATATATATATATATCTATCTCAATAGGTATTTATTATTAAATTAAGATGGATATCAAAGTTTATAGTTGGTTTAATATGAAATTTAGATTAGATATCAGTTATATAAAGCCATTCTTAATAGACCATATGTTATTTGTCAAAATTGTAATAATCTACAGTCAAAAATAGTCTTTGATTATGAACAATACAAAAACAGAAAAATATCGGAATATATACACGCGTTCTCTAACATACCTATTACTAATACTTTTAAATAATGGTTTTCATTCAGCGCAATTGTGTAGTTCTAGAAAAGCGCTTTGAATTTCACGAATATTCCACTTATATATAAAATGTTTTGATCACAAAACATATATTTTCAAGGAAGCCAAATTTATAGGAAAACTTTTAGTGACGTAACCAAGCAAGTTTGGTGAGTGTGAGTGAAAGCAATATTAACGTGGCAGCAAAATGCTGCAGGAGGGCTATTGTTGACGAACCTCGTAAGTTTAATCCCTGGTCATGTGCCGAGGACAACACTTGGCTCTAATTTGGTGGAAAAAGATTTCGGGATTTAGCTCATGAAACGTGACACGTTTCATCTTTTAAACAATTAATAATTCAATACATGTTTATTTTATAATAGTATTTTTTTAAAAAAGTCATTACTTGTTACGGGCAAAATAATAATAATAATACATAAATTATTTTTGCATATCCGTATTTTATCTGATCATTTCACTCGAGATAAAAATTCTCAAACACTAGGGGATTACTGGTTTTTATCAAGCATATTTTATAGCTGTGCACTTTCCAGTTAATTCGGCTTCAAAATATTTAATTGAAAGCATGATACAGTATTTATCAAACTATACAAATATTATATTTTTGCAGCTTTCAAAAAGTTTTCGTTAGCTCATTCAACACTTTTACGTACCATTTCATGTGTGAGAAAATAAAATTGACCTTCAATTCCAAGATTTGAATAATTTTATGTAATAATCATTTTTCATAACGAAGAACATATATAAGCATTCCTATCGTGGGAGCGGTTGTATATATCTCTATGAAAAAAAATCTACAAAAAAAAAAAAAAGGGACTCTCTCTCTCTCTCTCCAACTTAAAAACATACTAATCTAAATATTTTGAAAAAATGTATTTATAAATATTTTTGTTCTCAAAGAAAAAAAAAAAGGTTATTTTAAGTAAAGTATGCCTGCTTGATAAAAAAATGCTAAAATAATATTTATAGAATAAAAGAATAAATGGCTTTAAAAACAGCAGAAAAACATCTTTAAAACAGAAAGTAAAAAATATATCAAAGAATGGGGACTTTAATTCATTCTTATGAAATGCGATAATTTACTTATTGTACAAACAATTTTGTGTGCGTATTATATAACCAACTATTCTGTCCATATAAGCTAGTTATTGCAGATATATCCCAACAAATAATTGAAATTCCTTTTTTAAGTTTCAGAGCTAATTTGTCATAAATATAATTTTTTGCGAAATTTTTAAAGTTTGTGTTATTTTTTTTATAAACCTAAGAAATGTTTTGAAAATTCATCTCCTTTATTAGTTTTCTAATTTTCTCTGTTGAACCAATCTCATCTTTCAATCTAAGCTCCAAATTCGGAAGTCTTAGTTAAAAAAACTGTCTGCTCCTTTTTCTACGTTTTAAACTTTGATTAAGTACACAAATTTCCTTTCAATAAATAATTTAAAAATGGAGAAAAAAGAAATTGAAAGCAATTTGTTTGGAAGAGAAATTCTTCTCTCTATTTTGTTTTCTCATTTTTACTTATCTATTTTCTGAAAAAAGAACCAAAAAGTCAATTTTTGAGATTGAGGGTCTTTTGTATCCAGTGTTTTTGTTTTAGGAAATTGTAGGATTTTTTTGTTTCAGGATGCTTTAATGATAATTAAAAAACTTCGTAAATTCATATAAAATCTGATTATTTGAATTATTTTGCAAAAAAATAATAGATTTACAGACATCACACGTTTCAGCCATACTTTAATTCGTTTCCAATTAAAAAAAAATATACAAAAAAAAAAAAAAAATGCCGTGATTATTAAAATGTAAGACACCATCGATTTTAAGCACCCCCAATTCTCAACACGTCTTGTGAAAAAATGAAAAATAGTATTAAATGGCTTATCTAAACATCTGATATTTTCGAAAAATTTAAAAGAAAATGTTATTGAGAACTAATGTGAAGTAAATGATAATTTTAACATGGCATTATAGAAATTTTTAAATACATACATGAACCTGTAATTGGTCTAACATTCAATTTTCCTCATTTTTGCGCCTTCTACTCTAAGCCGTACACGATTTTTACTACCTTTAACATCGGGAAAAAAAGTGAGCATTACACTGCTGGCCACCGTAAATGCAACACCCTGAAGGAAGCATGCAAATAACATGAAATTTAGAACATGTATTAGCGGAGGTGAGATATGCAAATGATTAGAATTTCAGCGCAGACACACATCACACAACGCGCTTGTGGCGCCACCTCAAGGAGCTATTTAAGGCTTGGAGATTTCAACAACTTCGAGTTCGGCAATTGTGTTTTTCTTGTGGTTTTTTCAAAAAACGACCAGTTATGTTTAGCAGAAAACAGCGATGAGCTTCTGATCAAGTATCCGAGTTCGACAGAGGAAGGATAATGGCCTACCGAGATTGTGGATTATCTTTCAGGGAAATCGGTAGTCGTGTTGGACGAAACCAAACAACTGTAATGCGGATAAGTGAACGTTTGATGCAGGAGGGTACAACGGACCAACGTGGTCGATCGCATCCACCTCAGTGCACCACTTCACGTGAGAAGAGACAAATTGTGCTCATGTCAGTGACGGATCGCTCAGTCACATCATGAACCATAGCACAGCACATTGAGTTTGTAACCTATCATTCAGTGTCTGCGCGTACCTTTCGACGCCGTTTACAGCAGAGTGGTCTGTCCACAAGACGTCCATTGTTTGGTCTACCCTTGAAGCAGAACGAACCACAGACGTCTCCGCCGCCAATGGTGCGGTGAAAGAAGTATGTGGGCTGCAGAATGGAATGAAGTTGTCTTTACTGACGAGACATGCATCTGTCTGCAATACCACGATGGTCGGGTTCAAGTCTGGAGACACCGTGGAAAGAGGATGCTGAACAGCTGCGTTATGCACCGCCACACTGGTCCTGCACCGGGTATTATAGTATGGGGCGGTATTGGATATCACTCTCGCACTCCTCTAGTACGCATTGCTGGTACTTTAAACAGCCAGCGCTACATCTCCGAGGTGTTGGAGCCAGTTTTCGTTCCTTACCTTCAGGGCATGGCCACAGCCATATTTCAACAGGATAATGCGTGCGTAACCACACGTGGCACGCATTGTCCAAAGGTTCCCCGTCAATCACCAGATTGAATTGCTTCCCTGGCCAGCTCGCTTCCCGGATCTTTCGCCGATAGAAAACATGTGGTCCATGGATGCTCAACGATTGACCCAGATTACACCCCCAGCTGCCACACCAGATCAACTTTGGCAACGTTTGGAAGCTGCTAGGTCTGATGTACCCTAAGAATACATTCAGTCTCCTTGAATCAATGCCGGGGCGTGTGGCAGCGGTGATCTCCAACAATGGTGGCTAATCTGGCTACTGTGATTCTGGCAGGAACCACACTTCACAGAAGTCTATAAATTTAATCATTTGATACTTGATCAAAATTTTATCTACATAATGAATGTTGTGCTATCTCTTGTCTTTCTTGTTGTTGCATTTACGGTAGCCTCTGCAGTGTAGATTCGAGAAAAACACTTATTATATTTATGTTCGTTGACGCATATTTAACATTCACATCCTGCAAGATAAAGTTGCAAATTGGCTATTATAATGAATTAATTTATTATAATACGTCAATTTTTCAGCTTTATAATTAAATGCATTACTTTTTTAATATTCTAAGAAAAAAAATTTTTTTTTTTACTAAACTTGTTTAGTTATTTAATCGATTAATTTTCCAACAGAGGCTCTTCATCTTCCATTAATGTTTTGAAGAAAATTTAGAATTCGGGTCAATATATAAATTACAATTTATGGTTCTATATTTTCATCTGTAACAGAGCAGGAACATTTCTTTGTATAAACCTTCATGTTTTAAAACATTAAAACGGTAATTCGTTTAGATATTTCTAAACGATTTTCGTGATTGCTTTCAAAATACAAACTTGAGGAAAGAAGTAATGTGCAGTGAAATTAAATATTAAATATTTTCATTTAAAAAAAGTCTTTAAAGAAGATTCAAAAATCTAACTTAAATAACTATATTTAATATTTGAGTATACGTAATTCAAATAAATTTTTATCAAGATAAAACTTATTTCTTAATTAGAATGAACAGTAAATATCACGGAAATCAAAAATGAAAGAAAAAAAATGATGTATTGCCTAAAAAAAACAAATATCAAGAACAAATACGATTGCAATGGCTTGGTCACGGTAAGCTCTTAACTTATAATTTTTATATTTTTAAGCATCTTGACCTTAAGACTTTTTGAGGCCCTAGGCCCCTATGTAAAAGTAGGCCCTACATGTGTCTTTTATAAATAGACAGTATAATAGAAATGTCAAAGCATTGTCAAATACTCGTACAAACGGTAATTTGAAACAAATAAGCAAGTTTTACAGGTCTCGCAAAACCGGATCGACTGATGGCCGCATTTCAACTAAATGAGTTGAATGATTGCTTATAGTATTAGACCTAGGTCTTCATGGACAACGGTCATCACATAATAATACAGTCTTGTCATTTTTGCTAGTTGACATGCAGTTTGAAACTAATTTTTTTTCTGAGAATATGTACGGGAATAATATTTGACATTAAAATTATCTGAAACATGATGTTATTAAGACTGAGACGAGAACAGAACGAGTTCCCCCTCGAAGGCGAGGCCCTGGGCCAGGGCCCAGTTGGTCCATGCCTTAAGACGTCCCTGCTTTTGACTAATCATCATTTACTACTCCAATCAGAAAATATCAACACTTAAAAATCCTTTTTCTTTGGAAAACGAGTTTTATATTTTGAAGTATTAATGTCCTGTGTAATAAATACTTAATTTGAAACCACCCAGAAATAGCATTGTGTGGAAGTTACGCATGCATATGCATTATGTGGTGGTTTATATCCAGATACAAGTATCTTTCTCGTTTGTGGATTAAGTTTGAAGTTAAGACCTCTAGTATAGCCCTGTCACACACACAAACTTCGGCGTAATCTTTCCGAATAATGCCCATTGTATATATATTGTCAGAAATCTATGGTTCCCCGAAAAGCTCCCTTTTCTGCAAACTCATTTACCGGATTTTCCCATCTTTTCCCGAACTTGTTAAGGGACACATTCAGCCACCGAGACTCATTGACTGGATGTCTGGGAGCTGTCAGTTCAGGAGGCGACGGAGATGCTGTCAAAATAATGACCCGGATCAATGGCGGATGGACAACGGCTTTTCAAGGATATTCAGTCTTGAATTTGTGATTGAAGTACGAGAAGAAGTTTCCGTTTTTCTCCTATATTTGAAAAAAATAGTAAAAAAAAATTCCATAAAGTTGCTTGAATTTGCTTTTTAAGGAAGTAAAAATATTTTATAACTTTTAATTATTCTGCACTGTATGTGATATCTAGTACACAGTTTTAAAAATCTGAGTTAAATTTTGAAAACTTAGAGGAAACACTTTGTAATGAATGATGTGACATTAAACATCACGCTATTTTTGCACATGAATGTATACCTCGAAGAAACTGACCATGTAAGAAAAACACTAATTACGTTTTTTTCTTAAATTAGAATATAAAATTTAACTTAAAAAATGTGATATAAAACCATTTAAAAATAACCCTTACAACTTTTAATAGTTTGAATAATATTTGTTTAATAAGGATTTCTACTAGTTTCCAGATTTGTATTGTAAATTATGAGAAAGGGATACAACTGCATCGAAAATAAAATTAATATCAAAACGGGACAAAACTGCAGAAAATATATAAAATATTACACAAACGCGGCCCACTCTAAAAAAATACTTACGAACGAATATTTCAATTTAAGAAAATTTATATATTCTCCATTGGTACTCCTTTTGAAATAACCTAAGGTAAAAAAAATATTTTTTTTACCAAAAAAAAAAAATTAGAAGAGTCTGTATACAAGTCACTTAAAAACACCTGTTATATTTATATAAGTTGCTGTATTTTTTTATAGTATAATGCAGTAGTTTTAAAAAAAATCGGTCTAAACCAGTGCTTCTCAAATTTTCAATGTTGGTGACCCAATTTTCAATCATAATTTTCATGGCTTCCCCCTT
Organism: Trichonephila inaurata madagascariensis; assembly: GCA_019973955.1. NCBI lineage: Eukaryota > Metazoa > Arthropoda > Arachnida > Araneae > Nephilidae > Trichonephila > Trichonephila inaurata. The sequence continues at coordinate 6,154 of BMAV01000507.1, read as the reverse complement.
CACACAATAATAATGTACTGAATTCAATAATACTTTGACGCTAAAGCTACAATATACGCCTTTAATTATAAACTGTACAAATTATTAAAACAAGTATTAAATTGCGGGTACAATTTTGCATGTGACAAGCCAATAAGGCTTTACTAAATATTCACCTTGCCCTTAACTTAATATTGATGAATTAATGATCAAAACATAGTGCAATACTGACACATTTATAAGTATACTATATTATTGTATAAATGTGTATCGTTTATTGTCTCAGAATGTATTTTGCTCTAATTCCTTTCATTAAATTAATATTTTTTAATTTTTTTTTTATTTTCGACTTTTTGATATGCTCGCCCCCCTAGTAGGATTACCATGCCCCTCTAGGGGGCCACTCCCCACAGTTTGAGAAACACTGGCATATAAGCACCTAATTTCAGTATTATATAAATTCAGCTAATTATAATCATAACTTTTCCAGCAATCCCTGTTTCGTTCAACTTATCCAAAAAACAAAAAAAAAAACTTTTTACAGTATTTAAAGTTGGTTGGTAGCATTAACCTCCCTATTCAGTGGATCTTTAGTGGCACCAGGTGGCGTCGTTCCCTGAAACAATTCTATAGGCATGGACCTCGTAATTTTGAACTGCGGTCAGGGGACGAGGATGGCACTTAAGCTGGTAAGATATTCAATCTGGACAGATTTAAAGTGCACGAGCCCTTTTACACGGTGATCTTTACTAGCCCTATTTGTATTATCCCAATCCCTTTGGCACAAATCGCCAAATTTAAGAACTTCAAAGATGCTTATAACTCGAGCCCTTTTGAAAGGAAATAAATTTAATATAAAGTTTTGAAAAACTACTTGCCAGAGTTATAAAACTTTTAGAACTGAATGGAAATCTTGAATTTTTCGTATTGAAATCACTTTCCCTAAGCAAAAACATCGCTTCAATCGAACCAATACACATAGAGTGAAAATGGCAGGGATATTTTATTTTTGTCGAAAAATATCGGAAGAAGTCGGGCAAAACATCGGATCATATTTTCTTTTAAAATAAATGACGTACTCGTTTTTATCTTGAGGATTTGGTGGTAAACAATTACGTGATGTTATTTAGAAATTTGATATTGAAAAGTTTTCATGTGCCATTTTTAGTAAAGCTTTAGGACTCCTTAATTTTATCAGAACTTTTTGTCTATTTTATGCATAAGATTTTCAGATGCGTAAGGCATAATAAAGAAGGCAATTGAGTTTAAATATCAGATGCACTTTTCAATCTCAGCCCAAATGAATTGCAAAATATATACAATAAGCTGATTGTTATGTGTATAAAACCGAGATTATATAGAGGGAGATTAAAATACACAATTTTGTTTAAAAATATACGAATATCTGATCAGGTAGATTTTTCTACAGTGCATTCATCATTTATTCAAATTTTTTTCAATTTTCTATCTTAGTCATAGCTCTCATTTCAAAAGGGAGTTCTTAGAGAATGTTTTTATTCTAATACACACATGAACATATTTTAAAGCCTTAACGATATATTATTTAAATAAAGTTCTGTATTCTAAAATTTATGATCATGTTTAATATTAAGTACTCCATTTAATTTATTCTATACTTTTTTATTAAAAACTTCTTAAATAAAAACATTCATGCCGATTGTTTTTGAAAATATTCACCCATTTTTTAAGTTTTGATAGGGATATTACATGAAATTCCAGAACATCAATGGGTCAATCTTAACGATTTCATTTCTTCACCATAAATAAGAAAATGTACCGAAGAGCAATCACGCGCGCGGATTAGAAACAGCTGGCCTAATGCCAGAAATTATAGCAATCCAAGCTACTACATGAATGGACTACCGATTTCGGAAGTAGTTATTTGGTATTGAATGGAATTATGTAACGAAAGACTAATAGTATGGATCCAAAAACTTCTGACCATGGGTGAATTGTCAAGAACCAAAGAACGGCTCATTTCATCTCGGAAAGAAGTATGCTTTGGAATTTTTACGAACCACTGGGTCAAGGGCGTTTCGTGAGTACGACGATTTCAGAAAACAATCGCCTCAATGATCAGCTGCCGTAACAGGAGAGTATCCAACAAAAGGGAGGAAGCACCGTTGGTTCTCTTGCATTGTAACAGTGTGTAGAGAGACGTAAGTGCAACGATCCCTCAGCAATTTCTCAGATAGAAGTCACACAAAAAGCACGCATGAAGATAAATCATCCAGAATGATTGAATGATTTCCTCCCTATGACGTACCCTTTCTTGATTCTACATCTGAATGCACATCACAGGAGCAAAACCAATGAAGCGATGGATTCTTTTTTCCACACCACACAAGGATGCTCTTCAAACTTGTTTTCACCCTCTAATGGAGATAGCCTAAAGTTATTTTCCCCAAGGGGATGCTTCCCCTCATTAAGTTCAACACCCCAAAAGTAATACATCTGTATAAACATGTTCCCTTATCCCTCTAAGAATCAATCCTCGTGATCGTGTGGGTTAGATATTCTTATACGTTTTTGCTTCCGGAATAGTCCTGAAAGAATGTGAGTGAGTGAGTGAATGTGGGGTTTTTCGGTGGAAGAGCCAGTTTTGGCTGTACTGCGCCAAACATTCGTTAAAAATTAAAAACAAAAAAAATGTTGTCTTAAAATGTTGAAAAGAATATGGTCCTAGTAAGAAAAGTTAAGACATCATATTAAAAATCAAAGTCCAAAACACACACATAATTTAAAAACATGTAAATTTTGGTGGGGTCAAGTCATTTAACAAGATATTTATGTATAACAATTTTAAGTTGAACGTTGAATTCATTTAAAAGCTAATAAAGTAAGAGAAGAACTATATATATTTCCTGCCGTTTCGAACTTGTGTAGGTGTTAAAAAGTGTGAATATTTAATATTTTTAATGCAACACACACACACACATTCGGTTAAAAAAATTCATCTTCATCATATTCAGTTACATTGTTGTCTGAGGAATCCTGTATGGAAAACTTTTCCGTGGTTTGTGCGGTGCCATTTTTATTTCTATTTTTGCTACATTTTTTTTTTCAATAATTTTTTTTTCTTTGCGCAAATTTTTGCATTTTGTTTCAAATCAAGTATTGTAGTAGATGCAGAGAGGGGGTTGAATAATGGAGCTGGATGGGGAGTTGAATTTGGTGTTTTATGGTGCAAGAGCCAGTTTTGGCTATACTGCGCCAAACATTCATAGGTCTGTGGTCTGGACGGGAAAAGAAGAAATTGGATGAAAAGATGGAGGGCCAAAAATAGAGAAGGATCACTGGGGTACCCCGGGGTCATGACACCTGTGCTTACCAAAGATAGTAAACCCCTTGGGAAAAGGAAAAGATTACTAGGGTACCTGGGGATTGTGACACCCGTACCCACCTAAAGAAGGTGAGCCCCCTGAGGGGGCTGGATGGGGAAGCGGATAGGATTGATGAAGAAGATTCAATAGGGATGAACATATTATTGGTGGAGGAAAGTACATCATTAGATATAGGAATATGAGGCTTTGACTTTGTAGCTGCTATTGAAGATGAGGAAGGAAATAGTTGGGCTTGAGTTGATGAGGATGATGTGGAGACTACAGGCATTGCGGAAGTTCTTGGCATCTGATTGGCTGAAGATATAGGTTTCAGACATTGTAAAGGTAGACAAATTATATTTGTTATATTTGGATTGGTTTGAATAGTAGTGGATATAGCTGGAGGTTTAACGGCTTGAGTATATGTTTGAGATAAATGTGGTTCTATGGATGCACGAACTTCTAAATAGGAGATATTTTTATTACTTTTAATTTCCTGGATCTGTTTCTCCATTTTCATTTGGGGTACAATTTCGAGTCTGATGTATGGAATATTGAACAATTAACACATTTTTGGTCTAGACTACAATCCGTGGAAGTATGCTCAGCGAATGCACATCTAGAGCAAGTTAATTGACCGTGGCAGGAAGTTTAAGAATGTCCGAACCTCTGGCACTTGAAACAACGCAGATGATTCGTTATATATGGACGTATTTTGCAGTTTAAATATCCAGCTTTTTTTGTATTTGGAAGTTTCGGGCTATTGCACGTCAAAATTAAGTGTTCAGTTGGAATAATTGTTGAATCTTTTTAATTGTGATTCTCCCGATCTGAATTACACCCCTATTAAATTATCCATTGAGAATAACTGCTTCGGGTTGGGAAATGACATCTCTGTCGGAATTGAGAGATTTATGCGGAATAAATAGAAGTGGAAAATCAATAAAGATTTGTATTGATAAGTAGGATTTGGACTGAACAGCAGAATTAGTTTCAACAAATAAATACACCGCATCTCATTTATTTTACTGATTTCAGTGCACCAATTTCTTGAAGAGCTTTGAGAATAGCAAAATGGGACTTTTCGGGACATTTCATTATTACTTACAAAGAGAGTCTTAGAAAACGTGTATTCCTAGCGATTTCGTCAATGGTAAGTGATTTGGGTAAGACAGTGCCTTTACCTGGGGACAGCTGACTTGAATCCATATGCGCAAATCGAAACCTATCGGGGCATGCCTCCACCCACTAGGAGTCCAACAAAGAAGGCAGTGTGCCGGTCATTTGGCAAAACCCAAGCACGCCTCTTACGTAGAGTACACCAGAATATAGTACTACAGCTTCAAGGCAAGGATCCAACGGGAACAGATGACACTACTTATCTGCAGCACTATCCCTACAGCAATGTCTCTTTGGGAACACTGCAGAGAGGAGAGGTATCATCAGTTGATTGATAGGAGTGGGTTTACTTCTGCATGCCGTCTACAGGAAAGGTATCCCCAATAGGACACCACTCAAGGCAAACATGCGGGTTGGCAAACTAACGGTTTTGGTAAAAAACAATACAACAAAATCATAATATTTAAATAAATTGAACAAAAAGAAACTAAATTAACGCAATACAAAACATAAACAAAAATATGTTATTCATAATAAATTGTAAGATTTCTAAAAAAAATAAATAAACATTGATTATATCTACGTACATTTATAAAAATTGTGTCTGTGGTCTGGACGGTGAAAGAAGAAAAGACGAAATTGAATAATAACAAGAAAAAGGGTCGAAAATAAAGAAGGATCACTAGGGTACCCCGAGGTCGTGACACTCATATTTATCATAGACAGTAAACCCTTTGTAAAAAAGAAAATATCACTAGGGTACCCTGGGATTGTGATATCTGTACTCACCTTCTTTTCATCTGTACTCACCTTCTTCACCATTTTAGGCCTCCTAAGGGGAGCCCTGAAAAAAACATGAGCCCAATTCGGAAGGTTAAGTGGTTTTTCAGAATGTGTAATGTATCACTTTTTATCAACAAACCGTGGCTGTAGTCCATGTTTTACTTTCAGCTGGCACAAGTCTAGCTTTGTTTACAGATACAACGGATACGCGTCGCCTTTTTATCTGTCGCAAAATGGTAATTATAAATATATTTTTAATTGATTTGATACACTTTCTTGTTCTAATGTTTAGGTAATTTTCAAATAGAATGATTACTAATTATATTCTAATAATGTTGCTTATGAGACTCAGGATTTTGTTCCCGGTAGAATCATGCAACTTGGGCGTTGCTTGAATCGCTGCAGCTGTGTCCAATTACAAACGAAATGAATGTTCCGAACTAACGAGGCGAATGAGCGTATATCAGTAGGAATCCACAAAACAGTCCATAATACTCATCGACGACACATTTTAACTATTGTAATGTTTAATGCGACATGAATTTGTCATAATACGGCTTACATTCTACAAATCAACATACGCTCTAAGAAAATTTACATTTCAGATACTGAGGTGTGCTCAGCGCCTTTGCGTTGCCAATATTTCAGCACCAGTTATAAAGGCTCACGTGTTCGCCATAGGAGTTTTCTTTTCTGATTCAATAATTTTGATGAAAGTCTTAATAAAAATGAAGTATATTATGAAATTAAAAACATATTTTTTGGGGGGAGGGGATGTAATGAACGAGTTCCTTTTTATTCTCTTCCTGTTTTTTGTAATTAATTTTCTTTTTCAGACACTTATTAAGTTGTACAGAATTTTCATCCTCTACACAGATATCTGCGTCCATATTTCTTACTCCCCCTTCCAAATAAAAATCGGGGTCTTA
>BMAV01000506.1:0-23832 GCA_019973955.1 Trichonephila inaurata madagascariensis | reverse complement strand
TTTTTTAATTTTAAAAAAAGGCAAAGTACGATGATTCAATATTAATATGCAACGATGATATATACTGGATGTCCCAGAATTTTGGACACACTTCATGGGGAGATAAGAGACATCACGCACGCACGCACGGATTCAGATTTGCATAAAAAACCCATAGTCGAAAACGTTTTCGTTCGGCACAGGTGTCGTTGTTCACAAGAGCATTGAGGAAACAGACCTGCATTACCGCAGTTTTTTTGAGCTTTTTGCCCGTAGGGGTAGGGAACGTTTTACAACCCCGGGAGTTGGCAGATATGCATCCGTTATGGATTGGCGGGAAGGAAATGCACGAACAACATAAATATTGCATCGCAAAAAGGTACCCGCAGAGAGATGCATCGAACCGCCGATTTTACTAATTTGCATCATATTTGTGTGGTATGCATCATTACAAGGTAATAGGCATAATGAGGATGGGTTATGAGTGACTTGAACTCCCCGCATGGTACAACATTGTTTTGGGAAACCCGTTTGAAGGAATCTGATTTTGGGGCGTACAAGCCACGCAGGTATCAAGGATTCCGAGTAGTTTTCATCGTTTTTTGTAACGTGAAAACTTAACCCTCCCATCTTAAAAAGAGCACCACCACAGCATAATAATAACTTTGAAATAAATATTTCAGACGATCTTAGTCTTGTTTTCTCTTTTTTTTGTACCTGTCATACATTTCCTATGACATTTTTACCAGGGGTTTTATACATATTGAGCGTGATCCCATCTCCTTTAAAATTTTGTCTTAATGATTCTAGGACAATCTGTAAATATTAATGAAATTTACAAAGTAGTTACAAATTTCTCACAAAATGCGTTAAAATAAATTTTATAGAATTATCGACACTCATTAGTGTCGACATTCATGCGTGTGTGTGCTTAAGAATTTTTTCATTTCCCCTAATTCAATAAAAATTTTCTGTTTGCAATATATATACACCTAACCCTTTTTTTACACGGTAGATACGTTCCTTAGAAAATCATGCAGAAAATCGTGTAAAAAATACATGCGACCTATGATACATTTGGGGGTATGTTCCACAATTTTAAAAAATCATGTAAGAGGAAAAGTCTCTAAATATTGCCACATTTGAGTTCTTGGTACGTGAAAGTAAACATGCTTTTGAACTCTTTTTGCCAATTGTCTCTTAGAAAGAAGTTCCACTCTGACATAAACATATCGTAGAACCGGATAAGAGTTTTATGTTTCTTTCTTACTTATACATGTTATAATAAGTGCAATTAATTCAGGATTATTTTACCTAATCATCATTACATTTGTAAATGTGTTAAATTATTAAATATTTATCAAAAATTCACCTTTTGGCTTATTAAACCCCCAGCTCGTAATGAGGAATGTGTATATATATGTAATATAAAAGTCCATAAATTTACAGCTTACACGTAAATGCATTTTTCTGTGGAATATGAGTTCATTTTTAAATAACATTTTTGATTTCCCCTTTAAAAAAACTGTTTTTCTTATTCGGGTTTTTTATTTGACAAGACATAAAATTTATCTAAAAATACCAGTTATTATGTAATTGAAAGTGTTCTGTTTTTACTGCAATTTATATTTACTGAAATAATAAGCTTGATTTTATCACATTTTTAGCCGTTTTAATTATTTTGTATTTTCAGATACCTTTTATGATATATGTTATATAACTTGCTATTATCTAATATACAAAAGCGCCATTTTTGTTAAATTCTTTAAATTGAAACTTTATTGTGAGTGTTAAGAACCATTATATGGAGTTCTTTTAATTGTAAATAGAGAATTTTGAGTAATATAAAAATATTCCTTTTTAGGAATTAAATCCATCCATTGTTACTCCATAAAATGAACAGTTTTTATTACATTCCTCATTACGAGTCAGGAGTTGTATAAATAAACCGATAAATTCGATAAAAATTCAAAAATTTATCACATTTACCAAGTTTAATGGTAATGGTGATTATGAATATTCTTAATAATCCCGCACGCGCGCACACACACACACTCTCTCTCTCCCTTAGAAGAATATATCTTAAACTAACATTTAATGTTGATCAAAATGTGAAAAGCATTTTATGTAAATATATTTGCTTTTTATTTTACACTCATTATTATACATAACAAAAAATATTTATTTAAGGAAAATTTTATCTTTGAAAGTTCTCTAACAAGTGCACCTTTAAGGTATCCGACTACGTTCGGAACCGTGATTTTATAAAAGCGCATAAATGGATAATTCTAATGATATTTAGTGTAACTTAGATTAGAATACATGCATAGGAGTGTTTTAAGAAAATATTTTGACACAAAAAAATTTATTTAAATACAATATTTTGATAAAAAAATTAACTTAGAATAATGTTTTTTCAAAATGTTCTCCTTTTATAAGAAATGCTTCTAAAATAATAATATTTCGCTTATATATAAAGTAAAGACTTCTCCAGAGAGTCTGAACTAGGATTTTTGAAAAATTCACATTATTTTCAGAGTTACAACCCATTGAAATATAATTATCGGCGTTTTTTTCTTAAAACTGCTCCCCTCTGTTGTCGTAAAATATGGATAAACCCACTTGTAAGTTATATATTTCAAAAATTCCAGTTGAGTCTCTGTAGAGAGGTCTGAGCTATATACAGGCAAAATATTATTATAATAGAAGCATTTTTCATAAAAGGAGAATATATTTTGAAAATGGGTCATTCTATGTTTATTTTTTGTCAAAATATTGTACTTAAATAATTTTTTATTGTAATAATATTATTAAGGTATCCGATTGGGTTCGGAGACAATTTTCTAAAATATAATTTAAATAATCATTTAGTTGGTATTTTTTAATTAAGTCTGTTGCAAAACTATAAAAATACAGCAAGAAGAATTTTTTGAAAGCTTATTTTTCAAAATATTGAGAAATTTCTACTAAAATATTACAAAAAATTGCTCTTTTGCAAACAACTCTAAAATATATATATATATGTCATAAAAATAAATAAAATGTTTGCATGAATACAATTCTTTAACTTTTAATTATGCTTTACACTAAAAACGCCCAATTTCTACTGTAAAATTATGAAATACAGGTGTTCAAGATGAAAAAACCCAGAATTTTCTTAAAAAACTTTTTTCATATAAAATTACACAAAAAAAAATACCTTAATTGAAAAATTACCCTTAGCTTTTAGCAGAAAGCATTCATTATAATACAAAGAACAAACTCAAAAAAATTCATAAGAATATTTCATTTACTTTAAGAAATATCACTCTTACCGTTAACCATTATGTTCAAAAATAACATTCTTCACAAAATGCAAAATAAGGTTTATATTTGCAATAAAACTTTTTAATGATTTAGGAAGGTTTTAAAACTCTCCAGATTTGTATGTTGTGCCTTCCTGAACCTCATACTTCAAACTTTTACAGTTTTGAAGGGCCTTTCTTTTTTTACGAGACAGTTTCTTATCTGGTTTAGAATGCCTCGTAGAATCAACAATTCTCGTTTTGTCGAGGTACCAAAAATATCCTTTCATTTCAGAACATAATTTCATTCCTAACTTTTAAAGTAGAGGTAATAGACCAGCAAACTCAGAATTAAAAAGTATTATTGCGATATAATTCCTTAAACGGAGTGTTTGTTGCTCAACAAAGTTGTCTTTCGGGATTATACTCCACACGACATTGTTAAAGCTTTAATTGCAGTTCTGAGCTTTCCCGTGAAGACATTTTCAAAGGAGATTTTGATCACAAAGTTCTTTATAAGTCTTTTTAATAGAATTAAAGACTGAATTTGTAAGATCCGTTGATATTTCTATCGACGTTTCTCCAACAAATACTGCTCTCTGGAAATCTCTTTTTTTGGCCTCATTGATCTTGTTTTTGGCATGACAACTTCAATTTAATTAAAAATAAATATAACTCAATATAAAAGTACTAATAAAAAAGTTATAAAGAGATCTAGTTTTGAACACATATGATAAAAAGATAGCAACTTTTTTAAATCAAAACCAACATCGCAATGAGTTAACTGTTGCCCCTATTTTAAAGCAAAATATATCTATTAAGACATTTATAAAGTGAAATAAAGTTTACTAAACATAAAAAAAATTCGTTAAAATATTTTAAGTGAATAAAAATCACCTTTTGCCGGTGAAAATCAACCTAAAATTCACACTTCCGGTTTCGATTTGGGCTTACTACCTCAAACAAAAACAGCTATAACTTTTTTTCTAACTCACTCAGAATTAAAAGTACGATAGTCTTAGAAAGCTTATTAAACAGGCTATAAAAATAGACTACAAAATAAATTTAGATTTTTTTTTATGAAAATGGTGATTTTTTAAACCAGTCGGGGATACCTTAAAACAATTTTATATGCATTTCTAATCTAATTGACACTAAATATCATAAATATAATCCATTTATATGCTTTTGCAAAATCACGGTTCCGAACGTAGTCGGATACCTTAATAAAGTTTTTTTAGTGTTGTTAAAACAATAAAAATCTTGGTACACAATACTGTCATAAGACAAATAAGATAAGAGGAGAATCTTATGATGAGTTTTATTATAATGTACTCTCTCTCTCTTAATATAGAGATTAAATTTTCCTTTTTGTTTAAAAATCTTAACTACTCTTTTTTATGTAGTGTTTTATTGACATTATGGGATTTTGAAAAAAAAAAAATATTTAAAGCACGAGATGAAGCTGGGAAAAAATGTTGTTTACCAAACAAGGAAAATCCGAAGTCATTTCATATCTCTCACAAATTCTTTCGAAATATTTTATCTTGGATGAATTTTATAGAGATAGCGGAAAGATCTATATTTGAAAAGAAATCGTAAAAAGTTAAAGGCTTTTTTTCGCCTCATGATGAGTAAAAATATAAAATGATTAGAAAAAAATAAATGTGTTTGTATTCGTAATATTATTTCCTTAGAAACAAAAAATATTTATTTATTTTTTCAATTTTTTTTTTCATTTTAGTAGTTTAACGATTATTTATTTTCTTCCGAATATAAATATATTATATCGGTTTTAGACCCAATTTGTCGTCAGCAATCATAGGACACACCTAAGGAATTTCTTAAAACAGCCTGTTAAGTGTTTCTGTAATATCTAATTCAAATTTTCGAGAAGATACCATCTTCGAATTTTAATATAGCATTGCATAATTCATAAGTCACTGAAGTAGTTTATCTTTGAGATGGTACATTAATTTTGATATTTTTGGCCCCACAATATGAGTAAAAAAGCTGTTTTCGTTCAATTATAAAAGCATTGACTCTCATTAACTCCTTAAAAACATTAGATAAAAAAATTATCTATGGAAATTTGAGAAACTTTTTTAAGATCTTGAAGAAATGTAAAGGAGAAAATGAGTTTAAAATATAAATTGCGAAAATTTTTAAAATTAGAGATTAGAATATTTTAATATTCTTTTATTTTTATTTGTATTAAAACAATATTTTTAAGATATGAATGTTTTTTAATGCATTTTATTTATATTTAACGATTAACATTAATGAAATAAATTGTAGAATATATATTGAAGTTAAATAAATTTAAATAATGCTCAAGAAAACAAAATTTATTTACATAGATTGTGAGTAATTTTATAAAATATTTTATTTCTAAGAATTCTACATCAATAAAATTTTCCTTCTTAAAGAAACTGCATTTGCATTTAAATAAAGCTGTAAATTACATAAAAATATTTGTTTCTTCTCTCTAAACTTTTCCAAAGTAGTTAAATATAAATTCTAAGTATTTAACGTACAGTTAAATTACTGACTGAATTATTGTATTATTGTTTTTTAAATTTGTAGACAAATATACGTTTCATTTAATAAAATATGATTCAATTGGTAAGTATAAAACACACACATACACAAAAGAAAAAGTGTAACCAGACTATAAAATTAAATTTTTCCAAATTTTCCCCAAATTTTTCAATTTTCTCCACATTTCTAAGAAAAGTTGTTTTGTAGAGTGTGTTTCCAAAGGACGAAAAATCTAATGATGAAGACTACGAGGCTTCAGAAACCGGTTAGACAGAGAAAAAGGATACCGAAGAAAAATCACGAAGAATACGAAAAACATGTAGTCAGTGCTGGCTTAAGTCAAACAATTTTTTTCTCCCTTTCTCAGTGTCATTACGAAGGCCATTTGATGTTTACAAAAATGAATTTCATGAAAATTAAATTTATTTTTAGATTGTTATCTATAGCATAATGTTTTTATAAACTCCTGTTTACACCGGAAATTGCCGCTTTTATAGTCATTCATTCAATTAGATAACTGTCTTGCATGGAATTATAAATAATTTTGCTGACCCTTTTATTAAAGTAAATATTGTTTTAAAAAAGCCAAATATTTTTATTATTTTTTGACGCAGGATTAATACATTTAAAATATTTTATTAATTCCAATAATTTGTACATGCTTCCAAACATTCAAGGTTAATAATAAAAAAAAATTGGTAACAATGTGAATAAAAATAAAGATATAATAAGTATGAAGGAAGATGATATATTGAAATATATCTATCCAACTAGTATTTACGTAACTGTTAATTGACCTAATACGAAATGCTTTAATACATAATTGGATAAGTTAATGAAAGTTTAAAACTTTGAATCGAATTCGAGGTTGCAATTTCATCTTGAAAATGTTTTTAATACAATTTAAAGTAAAGAAACGTAAAATTTCCTTTTTTCGTAGGTTTCCCATTTTATATGAACTTCCATTTCAGATGGAGATATTTTTTCATTTTGAAAAATTATACATAAGAAAGCATAAAGTTAAAAAGAGTTACTGCAATGCATTAAGTGGATTCTTGTTTCCATATTTTAGCACAACTCAAGGCTTGAAATAAAGGAAATTTATTAATATTGAAACATGTTGATTTTTAAATGGTCTAATTGTTTTATTTCGAAAACTATATAAAACTTCAGTACGATTATTCCTTTGTTTATATATTTATCAGATATAAGAGAAAAAAAAAACGAGATAAAATATTTCTGAATTTCTAAAGAGAGTACAACTATACGAAAATAACATATATTGATTTTCCTCCATAAACGTCTATTTCCTATCAATTAATAAAAAATTAATTCATAGAAACATATAGTAACTATTTAATAATTAATTTTTGTAAATGTGAAATATATTTGTACAAATAAATAATCGAAAATTATATTTGTGTTTTTCTGGATCTGATTCTTATGATATGTTCAATAAATTTTAGAACAGGGACATAATAGAAAAAACTGCACAAATAATAATTTTATTCAGAATAAAACCACTATAATTGAGTTATAAACATATTAGAATCCATTACCTTTTTTTTAAACTAACTCACATGATTAAAAAGTTCATGAAGAAATTTCTTTAAAAACTGGAAGGATGTTTTCTTAGAGTTTTCTGAGTTTCTTTCCGACTCGAGAAGAATTTTAAAAAATAGTTTATATAACCTTGACGGAGGTCATTGCTTAAGAAACATCTTTTCCGAACACATTTCGATACCAACAGATAAAAGAATATATGGGTTTAAATAAATAAAAAGAATAAAAAAAAAACAATGGGTTCGGTTTGAGTTGATCTCAGGCGCTTAAATTTTTTAAAACGTTAAAGGGTAAGTACTTGTTTCTACAATTTCAAAAGGGGAAATTAATTCTTTTTTTACAAAACCATAAAGTTTAAAATTTTTTAAAAATGAAAAAATATATACATATTTTAGTAGGGAAAAGACATATTTTTGACGCTTTTTTGATGCTTTTTCAAAAGAAAATGTTCCAATGACCTTCGTACCCTGCGCGGGAAAAAAAAATTAAACCACACCTGTTGATATCCAAATACTGTATAAATTTTTAGAGATATATAATTTACTCCAAAAAAGATCCCATTCTTTGGGGTTTCCCCAAGGAGACGCCCTTGAAAGCTTATTCCCCAATAAATGTTTTTTTATTCTGATTCATTTTAAATAAGCAGGGGGCGAAATGTGAATTCAAAATGTAAGGGGTTTCCCAAATATAGGCCAATTTTTTTTAACAGTAAGAATTAAAGAATTTATTTTTGAGATCCTCTATTCCATTGTGTGATAAAAATCTGAATATATAATTACAGAAAGTTCAATTATCAGCTATTAAATTAACTTTCGGAAACGATCAAATAACGAATATATCTGAAATATACTTTTGTCTGGTTTTCTTATCACAAATTAAGTGGTGAAATATATTTATTATAAAGTATTTCATGTATTTTGAGATAAGGAGTAATTAGAAGATTCCTTATAATATTTTTTACAAAAAATTAATTCATAAACATCAGAATATTTGTCAAAGAGATTTTGCATGTTGATACGGGTGCATAGGATGTTTAATCGTTATGATAAATTTATATTCGTTATCACTATACACCTTGAATGTAAATTTCCAAGAACTTTATAGAGTAATTTTCCTATGTGAATAAAAATAATACTATGTTAATTAGTGGGGTTCCTAATGCTTTTGAAAATTCTTTGTAAGTTTTCAAAACAATTTAAATTTCTACAGTTTAATTTTTAATGCTACAACCCATTGCTTTCTTTCAACTGCATTTATTTGGTTTTGAATTAATATCATTTTAACATGATATGAAGAATATCGGAGAGATATGGATCTTATAATTTTTAACGAGGGTCAAGAAAGAATGATGGGTTTTTAATTTTGTACAACAACCCTTTAACTTCCCCCCCATTACAAGTCGGGTTTTAAAACCCATTTCATTAAACTTTCTTTTTATTTATTTCATATGAAGGGTTTGTGGGGGGGGAAAAGAATCATGCGTTTGCTGGTTAAAGGGGCGAAAATGTTCATAAATTTATAAATACTACGATCTTACTTTTTTGGGAAAAAACACGCATTGAATATTTGCTTAAAAAGGGAAATATTTTAAAATTTGAGACGGGAGAATTGTGAAAATGAATCCTTATCGTAAAATATCAATTGTTGCAACAGAACATTAAATAAAGTAAGTATAAATAAATAAAATATAAAGTGAATTTGAGGAAATATAAAGTGCTTGAAATATAGTATATAGTTTCCTTTTTAAATTCTTAAATTTAAAATAAAAAAAAAAAGTCTTTTTTTTTCTTAAAACCTTCTTGTCTTAGTTTTTTTTTTTGAGTTCTCTTATTTTTTTGTCATCGAAGAAACATTCAATAAATTTTTTTTTGGGAAAGGGAAAAAGTGGGGGAAGGTATTATTGAACCTGAAATTTTACAATAGCAATCAACCAAATTGATAAAAAAAACATGTAATTTATTCTACTCTACGGCATACCCGAACTACTTATTTAAATCTACCGATGACAAATTATTTTTTAAAAAAAAAAAATAAAATAAAAAATTATCGATATTAATTAAGTTTAACGTTTTTTAGAAAATTTTCTCTCGGTTTCAATAGAATATAATTTTACATTCCGTGTTGGGCCACCTTGGGGGCAGTGTCATAATAATGTGCTGGGTCCTGATCCATCGGCAAGGTTGTCCCTCACTGTGAGCGAGGGCATAATATAGTCCCTTGCAGTGGACAAAATTTCCCATCCTTGACCGGGTGTATAGGTGACGGTTGAAGGTACCCATTCTTGACGTTCTCGACCAGTGCGATTCCCTTTTACGGAATCTGGGTCAATTTCTCCTGGTCAGTGCTGGAGGGGGCCCATCTTTCGCCCCGAGCTTCACGCGGAGAAATTCGGGTTCCCCCGAGTTGTCGGATGAACCCGCCTCACGTCAGGGGGTTTCCCTTTATCATCTCGCCACGCCAAGAAGTGGTTGCCAGTGCAGCGAGGAAACATTTTTTTTTTATTGTGCACGCGCTGAAAAATTTGGGGCATATTTGGGGGGACAAAATATCGGGAGAAATTTAGTTCGCGTTGTAATTTTTTTTGATGGAGATTTCTAAAAACATCGAAACTCATCCGTTAAGATAATACTATGGATTTACTTTTTTATTTAAATTATGTTTATTTATAGCCAGAAATTTTTCACTTTCATTCCCAAAATTTGATGGACGCGCTAGCCTATGGAAATAGTTTCGAATTTGTTACACCGTTATTTCTGTTTATATGCGGGTGTTAATTTGGGCAATGTGGGCCCCTAAAATGGTTATGGTCCCGAACTTGTGGCTACAGCGTCACGGGTTCAAATCCTTGCACCACTGAAGCCCGTAGTATAGAGGGGGGGCCCATGCCCTTAAATTTCGAGGCTAAACGTTTTCCCCCCCGGTGTGGTGTGGTAATTAGGAAAGGGGGGGTGCCAGCAAAGTTGTCCTCGTCCCGGACCAAGACTCATAATCATGAGGGACACGCCAAAAAGCCCCTTGTTTCTTTATAGGCGACGCTGATATAACTCTCATTCATTCATCAATATAATTTCTGTCGAAGAGTTGGTTTGAGTTTTGGGTGCCACAAAAGATTTGTCGTGCAGAGAGCCTGATGAACCTGTTCAGATACTTTCTCGGGCTCAAATCCGCTTTTTTTGTATGGTGTGGACGTTTGGAGAGGTTGCCCCAGGTGTAGCCTTGTCTCGGACCACGTTCGAAATTACAAACCCCATCCATAATCTTCAAGTATAATTTTGAAGAGGGGGGGGTGCACTTTTAAAATTATAATCTGTTTTGTAGTAAGGTAGATGAGTAAAAATTAAACATTAATTATATAAATATTTTAAACTATAATAATAATGATAAATATAATTAATGTATAAAAAATTTTAAATTGCTTTTTATCTATTTAATAGAACTTGTATAAATAAATAAAACTGTACAGTAGAAAGTTATAAAAACCCAAATAATATTTCACTGTGCTTTTTTTTAAAAAAAACTATACCATTCGTAAAACTAATATTAATATGTCAAAAATAGAATAAAATAAATAAAACAATTTTTAAAACAATGAAGCCAGCTTTCCCAAAATTTTTTTTTAATTGAGAACATTTATATATAAATCCTCGTGCACCAAAAAAGTATCACATGGGGTTTACAGAATAAGATGAAGCACACATTACAAAGCAAAGAAGGAATTTAAAGTCAGAAGGATTACAATACAAACATCCATCCTTCCCCGGAATTCCCCCCAGGCCCTATGGCACGGCAGTCATCAGCGTCACTAACTACTATACGGGATGGGCGGATTCCGGGATTTTAGCAAATTTTTTTCAAGATTAAAATAAAGTTATACTAGAATTTGGTAAAAATTGTACCATCGTGGTACAAGAGCTATAACGTAAAATTTGTCGAAACTCAAACCCCGTTGATGGGGGTGGGAAGTTTTGGGCAAGTGAATACCAACTCGGGTATTGTCGGCCTCACTTGACTTGGGCTCAAAATTATGACCAAAATAACCCCCGTGCAGCTCCAAAGTATGATGTAAAGAAACAATTTATTTTTCAATTAATCAACAAAACTGTTAATATATAAAACTTAAATGTGTGATTAAAAATAAAAACAAAAATACCCAAAGAAAATAAAATCCAAATAAATAAATCATTAAAATAAACTAAAAATAAAGACCCAACCAATCAAAACATTTAACCTATAACCGAATTAGTAACACAAAAAAAAAAACGGATCTTTAAAACATTAAAAATATTATATTGAGAGTAACATTTAAGAAATATAGAATTTCTTAGGTAGTTGCTTATCACTTTCATAAAAAAAAGTTCAAAAGTCACTTTCTTTATCTCATAAAATTGATACTAAAGGCATAATATGGGTCGTAAAGTAATAACAAAATGTGTCTTGGGTATCATTCTCGTCACTTGATTTAGTTTAACATAGCAAAAAACTATTTAAAATTTCTCGTGTCACTCAAGAAAACTGAATTAAAACTAAATAAATAAAAAAGTTTTGGTTTAATAAAAAATTGCAACGTGCACACACACACACCGGGAATTCCTTTTAAATAAAGAAAAAAAAAGATCAACGGTTCATAAATGATGTATTTTGTAAGTTTTTACCAAAAATACGCCGGGAAAAATTTTTTAAAAAAATGAACAAACATTTCGAAATGTAATTGATAACTGTAAGAGAGATCTCCCCCCGAGAATCTTCAAGGTCAAATGACACATTTTCTAGAGACGAGTTTTCCCTTTTTAAAAACACTCCGTGATAGATCCGATTTTCATAAAATAGGGGAAACATTTTATGGGACAACACATACCTTATATTTGAGTTGAAAAGGTTTGGTGTTTTTTTTTCGATTTTTTAGATTCTGTGAGTAAAAAAATTTTAAAATAAATTCAATTCGAAAATAAAATTTTCAATAAAGTACTATAATATGTCCATGTCAAATTTAATTTTTTGTATATATATATATTTGCTTTTTCGTTTGAAAACACACAAATAACATGAGAAAAAAATATTTAAGCTACTTGACTTCTTTAAAAAGGAAATTTGCCAAAAATTTACAAAATTTTTTAGGATTTTATATTTTTACAGGCCATCCCCATTTGAAAATAAAAATACCAAGTTTATTATTTTCCATTCATAGAAAAAAAACTACAAGGGTTTAGTAAAGGCGGATGCCCTACATAAAGCAAGATGCATCAAAATGCGTTTTATGAAACGTGTTTTTTTAAAATGTTTAAAAAGGGGCGCGACTGATCAAAAAATTTTTTAAAAAAAATTAACTAAAATTTTTTTTTATATTTTGTAATAGTGGACGTGTTTTTAAACCCAAAAGATTTTTCAATTACTGTTTTATAACAAAATTTACAGTTCCTTTGTGAATATAATCACTGTTCTTTTAAGCAATTTCATAATAGCTGAAAAAAGGCTGTAGTTTTTGTAAAAATTAAAATATCTCTTATCCTGAAAGTCATACAGAATGGGCCCCGTTTTATATAATTTTTGTAAATTTTTACCAATTTTATTAATAATAATTTCTTTTTTTCTTCCTAATTTTAGCATATTTTTCTTAAAATTACTAAATTTATCTAAATACCACAAAAAATCCCCATACCTCCATTTTTTTTAAAAAATGTCAAAAGTAGTCAGATACCTTAAAAAAATCGAGATATTTAAGGCACAGATCACACGAAAAAATTCAGGTTATCTGTAAATGCTTATATGTTGACTATTTTTAATTTTATTTTCTTAGTTTTAGTACCCATTATAACTTTGAAATTTTGTGTGTATCCTCTTTTTTTATCATGTTTTTATTAACTCGTTTTCTTGTATGTCTGTTCGGGTGGAATTTTGTAACTGATTTTAAATTAACTTTTCCAGATGAGTTAGAGACTTGAAATTTGGACCATAGCTCAGAAGTGGACCACAATGGATGAATATGAGAAAAAAAGAAGGCAAACAAAAAAAGTGAAAAAGAGGAGACAAAGATGAAGGGAAACAAAAAAGAAAAGAAAACAACAGAAATAAAAAAAAACTTTTATTCATCCTTAATAAATATTAATTATTGATTACCAATTAGTCATTATTTCAATGAGAAATCATTTAAATAAATAAAAAAACTATTTTATTTATTCTAAATATTAATTATCAATTACTAGTTAGTCGTTATTTATACTTTTTAGTTTGTTATAAAAACATGGTACATTAAATTTTATTTTATTTTATTTATGTTTATTTTTATACATTCAGATTATTTTTAAATTGCCATTTTTCTATTGACTATACAATTTTAATTCTATTGGGAAGGTGTTTTTCTTTAAAAAAAATACATTAATTTAAATTAATAAGTTTCCTTTTTTTATTTGCCTCTGTCTAAATGTAATCTTGAATATGTTATATGTTGTATGTTTTTACAAGGGTAAATATATCTACATACCAATTTTAAACCTCTTACTAAATTTTGATTGTTTTTCATTTTATAATATGAAACAATATAATTTATAGCTAACGTTTTCAAAATTATGAAAATAAAAACTTTAAGTATTGATTGAGATTATTTTAAATTTTAGGAAGGAATCACGAATCATAGAAGTTTCATGGAATTGTTTTACAAAAGATTACAAAAAAAATCTCGATATACAATTTGCGAAGTAGCTACATTTTGTTAAACAGGTTATGCTTGATATCTTATTTTTTCATGATTTGATAACATAAAATATTAAAAGTCTTTCTTAGCGCTTAAATTGTTGGCGCGAGTGGCGTAACGGAGAATATTAGGGTCCTTGCAAAGTTAGGTTTCAGGCATCAAGCCAGTTGCAATGAATGCAAAACCATAACCTTTGGGCCCCCTTAGAATCCTGCCCCACCCCGTGATGTGGGGTTTGCGGAGGGGGGAGGTACGTTACTAATTCGTGACCAAGGTAGCCTAGTCATGAACTCGTGGCCGAAGTGTCGCGGGTTCGAGTCCTGGTGCCACTGAAGACCCGCCTTGAAGAGTGGGATGATGTGCAGTATATCTGTCGAGGCTCGAATGTCCTCCCATTGGTGTTGTGCAGTAGCGATAATTGAGATTGTACTAGCTCAGGTGTCATCCTCTTTACTAGACCGAGGTTCAAAATCACGAGGTCGCCAATAGCTCTCGTGTTGCTATATATTGCGCGATGTTAATACATCTTTCTCTCCACCTAACATTATTGGATGGTATTAGTACTAATTAAGAGAAAATCCATTCATTTTTTTCTTTCTCAGAATTACATTTATAATTATCTTATGTTTTAAGAGAGATTGCATAAAGTGTGTGTGTGTGTGACCAAACTGTATAAAACTATTATCTACACTCGTATCAGTCAATGGCTTTTTTTATCTTATAAATTGTATCACATTATTGTAATATAAAATCGTGATCACTTTATGTTTCAGATAAGAGAATTCTTCGTTCATAGCTTTGATAAATTCATACATCTTTATGATAAGCTCTCTAATTATAATTAGATCTTATTTTACGTCTTGTCTGCATCTTTTGCGTAGGAGTCTTTTAAGCAACAATCATGCGAAGATTTAACCATACAGTAAATACCAAACCTCCTACCCATCCCAAAATAAACTTGTTCCTCACTTTTAGCACGAGTTTTAATAATTTTTCTGTGAAAATTAAAAATAAGTTTTAATTAAATTATGAGGTGGGAAATTTAATAAATCTTTTTCAATTACAAAAAAAATCGCAAAAAAAGTCAAATTTGATTATTTATGCTTCATTAGGCTATAAAGGAAAATGCTCTTTACCAAAGGAATTGTATTTAGGAATATATATAGATAAAATTTATAAAATATCAAAACACACAAAAAAAGGAAATAAAGCGTGTTTTATAACGTAAAAAAACAACGTTTTGCTAAAAAGATTTTGAATTTTTTTTGTTTTTGAATCTAGTCATGATGCATACCAACTAAAACCCCAGGAAAAATATTTTGTTCTTATGAAAGAATTTACGTAATTGATAATGAAACTTAGTTTTTGTGTTCAACAGTGTCACACATTCATGTAAAAAAAACAATTTTTCGGAAGAAAATTACGATATCCTAATATTTCTAGAAACAGTGTTTCACCGTAAATGAAAAACTTATAAGACTTGGTCTTATTTAATCTTTATGTCAAGAGGAAATATGTAATCGGTGTAGTATAAAAAATAAGGAGACAGGCATTGATTCAGAGAAACAGATGTAAGTTCATTTCTTAACATTTTTAACCATCGAAATCAAACCATGCAGAATCAAATTAACATAACTTTGGGATTCCTAAGCTCATGTTCTGGTTCCTTATATATTTAATTCCTGTATTGATTTGGAATATATGAAATATGATCCCCTAATAAAAAAAACGTTCTTCTAGAGTAAGCTATTCTAAGATTTATTGATGTTTTAAACTATTTTTAAAGATCACAAAATGCTAATTAAAACATTGAAACTATTTTAATTTATTTTTAACAGTTTAACTACTCGTAAAAATGTTAGTGAACAAAAATCTTCTTTTCCATATGCTTTTTGGTATATTTGATTGATATTAAATGCACCAAGAAAAGTCCTAATTAGGGAGAGTTTATTTATTTATTTTTTTAATGGGGCTATACGGATTGATATTTTTACCATTTGCAGACCTAGTACATCCCCCAGGAGCTGGTATCACTTTTTAGTGCGGCATCCTATAAGCGATGCTAATTAAAGCAAGTAATTTTGACGCTCAATTTTCTCCCCAGAGGGAGGCACCTGAGCTCTGACGATGCGAACTTGTTCTAGGAATTTAATTTTTCCGAGAGCACCCAAGCCAAACAGGTACTCAAGGGATCTTTTACATGCCGCATAATCATATGACATGAACGCTGCCGATTTTCTGCATCATGCATTCCCCCGATTTGGGCCGGGGTCGAACCCGCAACCATAGGTACAGAAAGCCACGACAAACCCACTACGCCACCCAGCTGGTACTGAGAGTTTATTTACGTCGCATTCAAATAAATACGAGGGCTGTTGGTGACAGTCCTTATAATTTTGAACCACAGTCAAAAGACCCGAGCTGGCATCCCTATACCCAAATTTCCCAACTACGCCACTGGGAGTATTTTAAGCCTCGACAGATTAAACGTGCATCATCGCTTCTACACGACGTGTCAGTGGCACGAAGTTTCGAAATCTCGATTCATGTGACTGTTCAAACTGCGTTAGTAGCTCGAAAGGCAACGCGTTTTTGGCGAGGGATTGAATTCATTTAATCATTTGCAGCAGTTAAACTATGATACATTTGCAATACACCTTCTTTACATGCTTTATATGGACGCTGTTTACTTGGAAACTTAGAGGATGTTTCTCGGTTCACACATGCGCGTGCTTGTTTAATTATTCTAATAATTTGTTGATGTTGTTACAAATGCCACCTGTCTGACGAAATCAGGGGTCAAGGTATTGGATCATGGCAGGCATGCCATGAGTTTGAGCCCAGTACCACTAAAGACCCACCGTGTAGGGGAGCGATGCACGTTAAATCTGTCGACAGCTCAAACGTCCTCCCGTTGGTGTGGTGTGGTAGTTAGGAGAGGGGGTGCCAGCTCAGGTGTCGTCCACGTCACTTGACCATGGCTCAAAATTACGAAGCTCAAAATCCAAAAGCCCTCGTGTAGCTAAACAGTGCGGCATTAATATTCACTCACTCGCTGACGAAGTCAGATCGAGGGCTACGAAATTTATCACGGCAAAGGGCTAGATGTACGCCTTTCGTTAACCGTAGCTTTGACCACCAATACTGGTGACAGTACGTTTCGATTCGGTTCCGCCCTAATTTTGAGGAAGAACACCTCCAGAATTATGAGGTCTACCACCTGTTTTCCCCTTCCACCAACCTCAGGAGAGTACTTGTTGCTCGTCGGTTATTTAGAGTACTCCCATGCCGGAAATGCACTATGTATTTACAAACATCCATGCCTTGTCTGGGATTCGAACCCAAGCCCTACGAATTTGCGCATCCTGACCTGTTAAGTATTTTTCGTTTAATTTGCATTATTTCTCTGTGGTATTTCAGTGAGTGTTTATTAACATTGCACTATAGAGCAACGTGAGTGAGTGAATATTAAAGCCGGACTGCTTAGCTACATGAGGGCTTTTGGTGACGGACCGTAATTTTGTACCATGGTCAAGTGACGAGGCCGACACCTGAGCTGGCACTACCTCTCCTAAGTACCACACCACACCATAAGGAGGACGTTTGAGCTCTCGACAGATTTAACGTGTATCGCTCCCCAACACGGCGGTTCTTTAGTGGTACTGGGCTCGAACTCATGACATGCCTGCCATGATCCGATACCTTGACCACTGGGCTACCGCAGCCCTTATAGAGCAACGGGAGAGCTATAACCTATGAACAAGTAATTTTGAAATTCCTACAAGTGACGAGTGGCCGCGGTAGCCTATTGGTCAAGGTAACGGGCTCATGGCCGGCGTGTCATGAGTTTGAGCCTAGTCCCGCTGAAGACCCACCGTGTAACGGGAGCAATGCAGGTTAAATTTGTCGAGTGCTCAAACATCCTCTCGTTGGTGTGGTGTGGTAGTTAGGGGGAGGGGATGATGGCTCAGTTGTCGTCCTAGTCACTTGACCATGGTCCAAAATTACGAAGCTCAAAATCCAAAAGCCCTCGAGTAGCTGAACAGTGCGACGTTAATATTCACTCACTCAGACAAGTGAGGAGAATGGCACCTGAAATGGCACACCCTCTCCAAACTACTACACCACGCCAAAGAGTCTCGAAGGATTTAACGTGCATCATTTTCTCAACACGGTGCGTCTTCATAGGCATTAAGGCTCCAACTCCTGATACGCCGGCCACGACCTCCTGACCATGACCATTAGGCTATCGCGGCCCTGAGAAGTCTGGATTAAAAATTCTATAATATTTAGAATTAGTTATAGAAATCAGGATAACATACAGAATGGTACTTGTTATAATTCGAAAGCAATTACACGTTGACTGTATTAAAACGTTTACCTATGGCGATTTTTGATCAAGAACCATTTGGTTTCCAGTCCAAATACGGACCAATCAATTACACTTCGTAAAAAATAGGGTTACAAATTTTTATTTCATTCCTTATTGGAATATCAGTAAGAATTTGTAATTAATTATCTTTTAGCGTAAAATAAAAAATCAGACAATTCTGAAATCAGCTTTTTCTTTATTTTATTTTTGTGTTCTTGACTTCCCGTAGTATATCATGCAGCTGTGAGAATTAAATTTAATTGGCCATTGTAGTGCAAAAATCTTATGACTCGCGCATAAGATCTTCATCCGGATAAAAATCACTCATTCAGAAAAGAGGATGTCGTTTCTTGAAGCCAAATTAGAGATTTCTTTTCCACATTCTATTCTCTATTGCTCTTTTTTGGCTGAAACAGTAACCATGGAAACGGAAAGCGTAAAATCGATTTTACTTTCGTTATTGGTTTGCTATTTTGCTCCTATAATTTGGAACGCAGAAACGCCTGTTCCATGATTAATTTTATTTCAGTAGAATAATTTAAAACTTCTATATTAAAATTTCATAGTTAAACTTTTATGCATGGATGTACAAACTTTGTAAGAGAATTGCTGTTATTTCAAAGTTATAAAGTTAATTAAAAAAAAAAAACACAGTCTGAAGATAATTTTTTTTAAAAAAAAATCGGTAGTTGTAAGTTTATAATTTCTGACTTCCCGTCACGCATAAACTTTTTTTTATACGTAAGAAAAACAACTGGGGACATAGAGCAGCGATTCTTAAACTTTAGATTGCCGTGCCCCTCCGCCCCCCTTTATGTATCCGCGTGACAAGTTCTAGTACAGTTTTTTCACTGTGGACTCTAGTAATCTATTCTAGCACGACACATTATTCAATTTTTCCACCAGGCCTTTCAGAAACTGTAAAAGAGGGAAATTTCAATGTTACATGAGAGACTCTGCTGACCTCCTAGATAGGCCCTGGGGGTCCGCAGATCACTGTTTAACCCTTTATCTACCGACGCGGTACTTATAAGTACCACTCACTTTAAAATTACATAGAATAACCATTTTTACGAATATTCGGGCGATTCTTTTAAATCCACTTTTCCCAAGATAAATGGCAGCACGGGTTCTAGATGGTATTTTAGCAGGAAAGGCAATATTTTTAGGGCAGAAATTGCGTTTTCAGTTGACGGCGTTTTAAAGCTTGTGAAGATTGTCATTTTTGTTCCAAAAAAATATTAAGTCAAAAAGGTAAGAGTCTTATTTCTTTTTTTTTTTAATGAGACCTTAGAAACGATATGACTTTTATTTTAAGTGAACGGTGTATATTTTTTACAGTCGAATATTTTTAATTTTAATTAGCTCAACGGATTAAATTTCCCAAAGTTGAGTATTTGTTTAGTATATCTCTTAAATTTCATGAAGTGATTAAAAAATATTGCATAAAAAAACTGCAGTAAATCATAATGCGGTAGAAAAAGGGTTAAAAACCCGCTGCCATAGGGGTTTGAGTATTTGGGGTTTAAAAAGAGTTTTCAGGTTGGTGTGGCAAAAAAAGCGGTTTTGGGGGACCCCTAAAGTTGTCGATCTTATTATTTGACTTTGGTTGAAATAGGTATTCAACAAAAAAAATGAACATAGTTGACTATTTTTTTTTTTTTTTATTTTTATTTTTTGGGGCCATGGTTCAAAATAGGTATTCAAAAAAACAACTGAAATAGTTGGGCCCCATTGGGTTATTAAGGTTAATTTTAAAAAAATTTGCCCTAAATTTCCCAAAAAAATAATTTTTTTTCAAATAAAAGAAACGAACCCCAAGTTTCCAGAAAAAATTCAAGGCCTTTATAAATTTGAAAATGGCCCCAAAACCCCTAATTTTTTAGGAAAAATTAAAAAATGATTTGTTTTTCAAAACCCAAATTTCTATAATAATTCATTTAAATTTAAAATATTGGGATAAAAGCACCCCGTCTTTTGAAATTTTTACCCCATTTACTTAATTTTTTCAATTTACCAAATAGGGGGGCCCTTGAAATTTACCCACCCCCTAAAAAACCCCTGGGGACATCACTTAAAAATCTTTTAAGGCTAAAAGTCCTCCTTTTTTTATTAATCCACCATTCCCCACCCCCGACCAGGAAAAATTCGGCCTCGCCCCCTCTGTACTGCTCACTTAAATATTCTCAATCAATCTACAAATTTAGGCTTCTATCCAACCTATCAGACTTCTATTCAACTAACCGGAATGCAAAGCTCCCCTTTTAAAATCTATTCACTATTTAATCGCCCCGGTTCTTCTTGGAGGATTGGGTTGAAAAAATGCCATTCTGACCCAAAGATTCCCCAAGAAAATTAGTTGAAGGCAGATAAAGCCCCCCTCAAAGTTGCACTATTTTTTTTTTATTATTTTTCCTCTGATTCCTTTAGTTGTTTCGTTAAATTCATTCTATAAAATTTTCGTGAATGATTGGGCCTATTTCTAAATTTTAAATTTTCTGATGACATTGAAATTTGGGGATATTTGAGGTTGAACCCCACACGACT
Source organism: Trichonephila inaurata madagascariensis (assembly GCA_019973955.1). NCBI lineage: Eukaryota > Metazoa > Arthropoda > Arachnida > Araneae > Nephilidae > Trichonephila > Trichonephila inaurata. The sequence goes on along the minus strand of BMAV01000506.1, from coordinate 2,858 downwards.
AAAAAATTTCCCGTAATGTCTTGTGAAAATATAAAGGAGCTATAGTTTTCACCATTTGTTACCCTTTCTTTAGTGGAATCAATGATCATTTTTGCAACCATTAAAATGGTATTCATTAACCCCTTTATTACATTTATTTTGCTCGGGAAATTTTTTTTTAAAAAAAACGTTTTGAACTTGTTTTGGCCCAAACAAATACATCAATCAAAATTTTAATTTTAATTTTGATTTCGATCCAAATTGCAGGTAAAACAATCGAATATTGCAAAATCGCACGTACATCCACTTTTATTATCTTTCTTTTCGAATAATTGTTATAACAAGTAATATAAACTTTTTTTAAAGTCAATTTCTACTTATGTCAATAAAATTTTTTTTATTTTATTTACTTTTTACTACATAATTACAATTAATATAAATATGTACATACATATGACAGAATCACAATATTAAATGGAAAAACTACTTTTAAATTAATATTAAAAATTTTTAACCACATAAATTTGTAATTACATTTTTTAATAAAAGTTGTATACAATAGGTAAGAATTTAGCATAGCATCCAACTAGCATATGATTATTCAGGTTAAGTTAAATCTTCAACACAAATTTACTAAAAGCTTTTATCAATGTGTGCTCTAGAGGAATAATATCGTGAAATATATCCTAAAATTACTTAAAATTTTAAATTAATTAATGAATTAATATTTGAAAAAAAATATTAAATCAAGTGTCATTCACCCCAAGAAAAATGTATTTGAACTTGAGGATAATAAAAGTATTTTATAACGATTTAAAAAATTTTAACAAGATATTTATAACGTTTTAGTAGATAAAAAAAAAGAAAATTTGTAAAATATTTTTTTAAAAAAATTAAAGATATTTATTTTGTTCAAAGATTATAAAAAAGTCCAATAAAATGAAGCCGGGCGGACAGTCTATTTCACGGGAGTTCAATCCTTTTTTCGAAAGGCACTCGCTAATCCCTTTTTTTTTTTCAGGGCTCCTCCCCAGTTTCTCCACCCAGGACTCTACATCAAGTTTTCCATCCAGGACTCTCTCTCTGTCTCCCTCCAGGGCTCTCTATCTGTCTCACTCCAGGGCTCCATATCTCCTCAAACCCTTTTAAACACCAGGGGCGGGTCCATAACACGCCCCTCGTCTTTCTCATTGGCAGGCCAAAAAAAGATCTGCCCTCGTCCCCGGGCCACATTCGTCTCCTATTTGTGTGGCAAACACAAACACATTCCTGGTCTGTCTGGAAACTAAGGGTGCCATAATTCTTATCTAACTTCTGAACACCCTTATTCATCACACCACCTGGGTTTTATAACCCCATTCTCTCGGCACCGGCCGAGGCGACAGGATTCTTTCATACAGGCTTCGCCTATATGTCGACCTATTGTCATCGACTCTCTTTGGATATTGTAACTTCCAGACTCGATGTTGGCGTTTGTCCGAGGTCAGACAATAAACAATGACCCCATGGCCACGTGCTCTTGTCACCTAACGTCTGTTTGGAGCCATAAAATTTCGCATGAATAGAAGGGTGAGGTTCACCCCAATCGAAGACGTCACAATATATAAATTTATATACGGAGAGTTTGAACTAATAGTAGGAATTGAAAAATAAAAATAAAAAAAGAACATATTTTTATGTAGTAAAAATATTTATTTATACTTTTCAAATATAATAATAGTAGAATTTATTTTAAAAAGATTATTCAAACTTTTCTTTTGTCTGATATATTAAAAAACAAAGGGTGCATATAGTTCAACATTGTAATTGTGACACATGCAACGACTCTCTTTTCTTTTGCTGTTCCTTTTAGCACAACACACAGCGCAGTACCTTATGAGAGCTCCTTTTTTTATGGGGACAATAATGTTCCGTTAATTGTAGAATTCCAGAAAATTTGGGTCTACTCGATTTTTAAATTTTTATCGTTATGATAAGTTTGTGTAAGTCTTTCTACTAATTTGCTTCTGAAATCTATATTTTTTTTCACCTTAGTTTTTTTCTTATACATATATATCAGTCTTACGAAAGCAGACGGCGTTCAATTATATCCGAGTGTAAAGATTAAGTAGCATAAAATACAACTCAGCATGTGTGAATTATCTCATTTGTACCCAGTTTGACCGGTTTAGTACCACCGAATAAACTCTATCGTGCACTTTAAGGAGTTAAAATATTTTTGAATTGAGTTAACATGAAAATTTGTCTTGCATAGAGAACTCTTTTTTCTCAGGAATTCTATTATAAACATTTCGTCCAGCAAGGATATATTTGTTTCTTGCAATGAATATTAATATCTTCTAGTAACAACACACGATTGGATACAATTTAAATCCTATAAATCATTCCTCTTTTCGATACTTCCAATTCTCTTTTAAGAGTCGAACGAGCAAAAATAGCATTCATCATAGCACGAATTGAGAAATATGAGTGATTTCACTGCTCCGATAACAAAGAAAGAGGAACTGATACCGGGAAAATAGTTAGTGATTTATTTCGATTTTGAACAATTCAAATACAGTTTAATTAACTTGTCTTTCAAAAGGAATCGTCCCGGTTTAAAGGCAAACCGAATATTATGAGTGACAGAGGAATGTCTCTGATGCATCTGGAGAGGAAAATGAATTCAGTATCGATTAATAAAGAATTTGATTTTATCTATTGTAAATGGAAAAAGAGAGAATTACAAGTACTGTGTGTGTATACAATGAACACGTTTTTCCTAAATTATTTTTTAAATCTCTCATTGAAAACTAAATTGTAGAAATGTGGAATAAATGTAACATCACAAAAGGCATTTGAAAGGTGACAAATAGGTTTTGGTAAATTTAAGGGATCCG
>BMAV01000505.1:125590-152286 GCA_019973955.1 Trichonephila inaurata madagascariensis | reverse complement strand
GATCAATAATTTTTCACGTTCTTAAGTATAGTGTGTTGCATAATTATGGATGTACCTATAGCAGTACTCTCAGACGCATAGCTAAAATACGACTTTGATTATAAACTGTACAAATTATAGAGATAAATTTGTCTACAATATTATGACAAGCCCGTGTAGTCACTGGTAATTAAACTTTTTTCTTAACTTAGTATTGTTAAATGAAATATCAAACATATCGTGCAGTACTGATACATTTAAAAGTGTATTGTATCGGCCTGGATGTGTATTTTATTTTTTATTATGTCGGAATATATTTTGATCTGCTTCTTTTCAGTAACTTTAATATATATATATATTTTTAAATCTTTTGTTTTCGACTTTTTGATATGCTCGCGCCCCCACCAAGGGGGCTGTTGTGTGGCAGTTAGTAGACGGGGGAGGGGCGTGCCAGCTCAGGTGTAGTCTTCGTTCAAAATTACTAGGTCCGTCGCCAAAAGCCCTCGTGTAGCTGAACTGTGCTACGTTAATATTAACTCACTCACTACCACCAAGGATTATCAAGCTCCCTAAGGACGTGCACCCCACAGTTTGAGAAACGCTGATCTATAGTTAAAGAACAAAAGGTCTTAATGTGTGATCGGCATGTCACTGGTTCGAGTAACTGAAGATACGCTGATGCTTGTTAAAGGCGTAATGACTCAGTTATCTCATTGCGTGAAGGGGAAGGTTGGATAGGGGATATCAGCCGAGATGTCGTCATCAATTGAACGAGGCTCAAAATTACAAGGTCTGTCTACAAAAGCCCTCGTATTGCTTTAGAGTGTGACATTAATATAACTCTCACTCCCTTGCAAAAAGTCTTACGATGTAACTGAGCTATTTTTGATTTTCTTTTGTTTACCTTTATTTTATTTCAGAAAAACTTGGTTCGCATTTCGGATGCAACAATGGGTCTGGAAACTTTATTTTCTTATTATATAAAAGTTTTCTGTTTATTTCAAGCGATTTTCATAATTTATTAAGAAATTATGAATCAAAGTCTTGGATTTAGTTTTTGAATTTTTATCTGAATGAGAATTAATTTAATATAATCTGAATTCAATATTTTGATGTAAGAGCTCTTGCTTCCATTATTTGAAACTCAAGTTTCACAAGTTGATATTCTACCCTAATCTTACAAATAGATGTCTAACCGCGTTTTTATAAATTAAAGTTTCACACATATTGCGCAAGAAAAACAAAATCTGTATTATCCCGGCATCACTCGCGCGAAAAAAAACGACCGAAAGTTATCGCACAGGGTATCTCGTACCCAAGGATGCTTGTATTCTGTTTTTAACGTAAAATTTGTATACAAAAGTTAAAAGGAAGAAAAGTATGAAATACAATATGTTTATTACAGTTTTCACACACGTAAATTTAATTTTTCTGTTCTTTTTATTAGGGCATTCAGTGAATTGATCATACATTCTTTTATTCTTCGTCGTGTGCGAGTGCAATGTTTTCACTGAATCTTATTTTTTTTTATTTCGAAGAAGCATTGCTTGTTTCTTGCATTCTTCTGGTGGTTTCTGAGTACTTCACAAAATTTGCGCATTGTCGCAACGTTCGACATAAAAAATATTGTCGTAGGCTAAATATTACATTTTCAAGGCATTGAATATGATGGCGGGGGGGGGGGGCATTTTATAAATGCCGATAATTGCTTCCTCAGTTAAATTATCTAGATTTCAGTACAGGATTCATACTTGCCATTATAGCAAGTATGATTACATTTTATCACTCAATTGTTCCTCGTCATCCCCGCAAAGAGATTTTCTTCATCTGAAAATACTATTATACAATATCTATTGAATACTGTATCTATTAAATTACTCAAATATCACCTTTTTCCATCATAGCTACAATAATGCACCATTGCATAAGAAAGGTTTTAAAGCGTGCTCATGCATTTAGAACTTAAACGGCGATTCACGGGCAGGATATAACATACCCGAAGAGGCGGTATCCAAAATTATATATTTAGAACTCGCCTACAAACTAAAGCTCCTCGAAGGAACTAATCATTTTTTAAAAAGGTTTAGATGTAGTATTGAAGAAAGTTAGGCGGTGGGTGTGACAGACCCTGCGTGAGAAGTGCCGGGTTAAATCTTACAAATTGAGTTATCTAGGTACAATTTAATGTTGTAGTATATTTTTGCATTAGTAAAGATGGCCCTTTCTTAATATCGATATCATTTGAAATTAAAATCTTTTTATATACATATATCCCTTAATCTTCGAAAGTTTGCATTCTTGTAAAAATGTATACAAGTGGGTTGTGCTCTTAATTTACCTATCTAGTTGAAATTATTTAGATTGATATATTTCATTGCAATCTCAAGACAAAGTATCTTACTTTAACATATTTAAACCAATAATTTTCGTTTAATTTGTTTCAAATCCACAGGAATACTAGAAGACTTCGAAGAAAGCTGTGAAAATCCACTTCGGTGTCCCTTCGATTTAGATTTCTTTAGAAAACCCCCGTTTTCGCAATCGGAGCTGAATGCCTTTTGTTTGTAAGTGAAAAAAATCGACTATTTTGCTATTTTTTTATGAATTTGTGAAGTAATAATGGTTTAAGAAACCTTGATTCATTACAAAACATAAGATCCTTATGTGTAAGGGCACAATATCTTTCATATTTAAAATCAGATGAGGCCCCTTTGTACACAGAGGCAGTCCACTAATCAAACCGCACAAATTTGATATCAGTGCACCACTCGTCAAACTTTTTTATGCCGCTTGTCAAGTTTATCAATGGCACTATAGTTAACATGATTTTTAACGTTTGGGTTTTTCTATGGTTGCCATCAATATTACAATACGTATAAAATTTTTAATTAGTTTATTTTTATGGTGGTAATCCTGTTTATTTCGGACTATTTTGATTCTACTTAATCATTTTTATACTTAGTCTAGACTACATCTTTCGTCTTTTGTCGTTTATACTAACATGGGTATTTCGAACAATATGGTGAGTATCAGGATCTTTTTAAAAGAATGAGGGTACCACTTTTTCAATTTCAATGGACACAAGTTATTGCGAGAATTCTTTCTAATATTTCTCTAATTTTGGCCGCCATGAAATGCGGTAAGTAAACCAGTAAAAGGAAAATTGTCTACAAACAGGATACGAAATTTGACGGACGTGTTTTATTGCGGATCTTGTGGTGCAAATTTTTAATTGATTCTATTGAGCATAATTCTTTTTCGCTTGAAACGCATTACAATTTTTAACTTAAATTTATTTCAATTATATTAATTTTTTAATCGTACCTTGTTTGATGAAATTCATGGAGAAGTCAATTTCCTTAATCATTATACTTTTAATTTTTCACGCATTCTATTTTTATATTCAGGTTTTCTCAGTATTTTACTAAATTACTCATCGGATTTTTTAAAATCCGATAATCGTTTTTTTTTTTTTTTTTTTTTTTTCTCCGATTAGTTTTCCACAAAATGTAAGAACATCTTTGCTCAGTTTGCGTTTTTGCTTTTAAAATATTTGTAATTTTTTTTTGTCGGGAATAAGTCCTACCTTTATATTGTTTTCGTGTCGAGTTTTAGTACGAGGCTTCTCCATCTTGGATTTAAAACTACTAGGTGCCCAAAACATATTAGGCCAAAGGAATATTTGGAGCGAAGCGTACTGATAAATTCTGAATTAGCTGCCTACCTATATTGGTACGGTTATTTGGAGGCCACTTCGTAAGACGCTTTTATATGCGATATTTCTCCAAATAACTTCAGCTGTTTCATAATTTCATATTTCATGAGATAGTTTTCTTCAGGGTACTAGTGTCTTATTATAAAGTGGCTATAAACTTTCAAATAGAGTATAAATTGACGGTGGAAAATCACATAGCAAATGCAAGGTTGACACCGCTTTCTTGGAGTGTTAGTGATAACACGAGTAAGAGTAAACAGCATGCTATTATTTTCAGTACAGCAAACATGCCGAGAAGTCTTTGTATGCACCAGATAGAAAAACCGCTACGTAAGCCGAATCATTGGTGCATCGGTTCACTCGATCATCAGATCTCACTTGCTTCGATTCCTTATGAGTGTACGTTACATCACTGCAGTAAAATACTCCCATTAAAAGTGCTGAAGATCGCGTTGCAAGAATCGCGGAAGCTGTTGAGAAAGTCTTAGATTATTCCGGTAATACCACAAACGTTTGATCTTGAATGCGTCGGAAATGTCAGGCCTGCATGACGGCTCGGGGTCATAATATCAAACATCTACTCTGATGATCGTTATCTTTTCAATGTTCTTTCTATCCAAACATATTCTATCATCTCGCTCGGGACCCGTCTTGTGTTTTGTGTCGTAACTACGACGCTAGGAAATGGTTTCAGACCATACATTGCTATACGATTTCGCTATTGTTTAGGTTTATTCTACATATCCTGAAAGCTTATAACCATTGTACAGCTGCACTCTGTGTATATATATTAGTGCTTGAAACATTGTAGCACTCAATATAATAATGTAATTCATTAATTAAGCTTGAGCTTAATTTCGTTTTTATTACAAAGATCTAATTGTGTTTAATTTGCTCTCAAACAAGAGTGTATATGCATATATATGTTAAGCAGAACATATGTATTTCATCCATGATGGACAGTTTAAGTTTACTAATACCGATCAATTTAAAATATTGTTATACCCTCTTCGTATTAGGGGGTGCATATATTGTTTAAGTGCAGAACTGCTTGAACCACTCGCGCATTGTTGGTTGAAATTATTTTCACAATTAACCTATGATCCATATACTTTCTCGTAGAAATCTAGCTCAAGACTTTAAAACAGATTAAGAAGTTTCAGGGGTTTCAAATTTCTCTAGAAGGCTGAAATATAAACAATATTCAAACAGATATAATCCTTTTAATTTAAAATTAAATCTAATCTTTTACACCTTATTTATAAAGGAATGGTGCTTCAGAAAAGTACAAAATGTTTAAAATATAATTTAAAAAATTATAGGCATATGAAAATATTTCTTATAGAAAGGTTTCTCAAGTTTTACGTTGCGCATGCTGTTTTCAAAATAGTAGCTTTAATTACTAGCTATAAGTTGATTTATAAAGTTAAATGTATCCTTATTACACACTGTAGTAATATTATTAGTAGAATAATAAATTTTATTTTTTAAAAAATAAAAATTACATTTTCAATTTAAAAAATTTCAATATTTTTCAAATATATTGAAATACAAAATATATATTCTTGAATAATGTAGGTTTATAGAGTATGATACATTTTATAATTCTATAAAGTGTTATATACATCAGAGGCTATTATTTTTGAAAATAGCGTGTGAAACGCAAAAATTAATATTTATTACGGAATTTTCATGTGCTTGTAATTTCTAAAATCATTATTTCAAATATTTTGTACTTTTTTTGAAGCTATAATCCTTTGTAAATATATAAGATTCGAATTATTTAATTTAAATTTAAAAGAATTGTGTATCTGTTTGAAAATATCTTATTTTCGGCCATCTAAAGAAATTTGACCCCGAGAGACCCTTGCCCTTAGAAACGGTAATATTTACACCCTAAACATTTAAAATTAGAGCTCTTTAAACAGTAGCGAGTTTCTTGGTGTAAGTCACCTACACAATGTAATGCCAAGCCTTGGCAGAATGAGATACACCTCAGAATACTGAAGTTTCCAATAGTTAATGTTTGAGCTTGGAATACAAGAGAAAGGGAAAACACATAGTTTTAAATAGTTTACATTAGGAGTCCAGTAAAGACTATCCAAAATATCATATAGTTTGAAAATCTATGTACTTGGGGAACGTAACGAACCGCATCGTGCAGCTGGAAACTATACATGAATAAGCCTTGAGATTCGCTGGCAGGACAAGAACTTGAGACGTATTGTCTGAAACTCGGACTACATTTGCTTTAATGGAAAATTTATATGTAGTACTACACGATCTGTTCAGGTCAGTTATTCGGTTCGGCAGTACATATATACCCCAGATCCAAATTATTCGTGTTATGATTCGGTTCGCATTCATAAAAATGCCTTTTTAAACGCTTGAAATTGATAGTCTAATGATTAAACTTCATGTCAAGGATACAAAAAGGGAGATAACAAGAGCTCTGACGGGGTGTGCAAATTATCTGAATATACAAGGTAAACAAAAAAAGTTCTTGCCGTTTGCTCGTTTCCATTGAAAAAAGTGAGAATAAGTATGCAAATTCGTGTATGACGTGATTCGAAACCATCAGTCGAGAGTAGGAATATCAGTTATAAACGCAGGTCCACTGCTCGCATTCATCAATCGGAACTCGTACGGTAGTGAAGCGAAATGGACGTATCGAAGGAGCTCGTTTAAGGTTGTTTACTGTACGACTTCAAAGTGAGTTTACCATTCGCTGCATCAAGTCGCCGAATATGTCGAGCTTTTGGGGATAGTGCTGTCAATGAACGTCCGTCAAAGCATTGGTTTCAAAAATTCAGGGCGGGAGATTTGTCCCTCTGTGATAAAGCTCGAACAGGACGACCACAGGCCTTGGATGACGAATTCCTGCCGGCGGCCATTGATGAGGACAGTCAAATGTGGGGGTGAACTTGCCATACAGTTGAACACTTCCAGAAAAATGGTTAGACTTTTCATCTGCACCAGTTAAGATTTACAGGCTTAGCAAGTGGGTTCCTCACACGCTGTTGGAAGTCCATAAGCAACAACGTGTGACAGCCTGTTATCGTTGCTTTCTCGACACCGTAGCGCATCCATATTCAATCGATTGCTGACCAGTGACGAGAAGTGGGTCCTGATGATACACCCAAGCGTTCTAAACATTGTTGGTGACTCCCAGGATACTGTCCCGCACAGCGCAAGACCACCTATGCACCCAAGCAAGATTATGCTCTGACTGTTGGTCTTGTCGTCAAGTGGTTCACTATGAGTTGCTGCCAATCGGTCCCTGAGGACCTGTATTCACAGCAATTGGAACGTGTACAACAGGCACTGCATCAGAAGGAGCCAGCACTGGTTAATCGAAAGGGTGTACTGTTATTGCATGATAACGCGTGGCTGTATGTCGCGCGGGTGGGCAGGAATACAATAGAGACTTGGGTAGGAGACTTTGTGCGATCCTCCTCACTCACTTGACTTTGTATCATCCGATAATCACCTCTTCTATTCCCTGGACAGTCATCATCGTGGTAAATCCTTCACCAAGGAAGCAGAAGTGTACCAAGCTCCCACAACCCCGAGTTTTACCGCAAGGGGATTTAACTTGAGACACATTGGCAAAAGGTACTGGGTGTCAATGGTGATTATTTCAAGGACTAACAATAGGCTACGCTGCTTGTATGCAGTGTTTTTATAGGTCATTAAAAACGGCAAGAACTTTTTGTTTACCTTGTTATCTTCGGAGCGAATTTTACAAGTACGATCACAGCATTCAAACGCTGACTGTAGACGGAGCTGGTTCTCCAATAACATGACTAAAACTCAAAAGATGGCTACGTTGACGGAAACATAATCTGCGTTTGAAATAAGAAAATTCTCTAGCTGAAGTTTATTGGTAATTGGTAGAGGTGTATGGTATAAGTGTTGTATCACGATAATAGTTGGAGATATGTTGTACGGAATTTGACAAAGGCAGAACAGATGTGTGATATGATGAAAGGGATTTTCAGTGGGAGGTATTGAACCACACTAGTGAACATCCTAGCACAAAGAGATTTCCATCTCTTCGGATCTATGTAGAAACACTTGGGAGGACAACATTTTATAACTAATGCTGAAGTTCAGCTAGCCCTATTGACATGGTTGCACAGCCTTGATATTGATTTGTAGAAAACTGGGTTCAACAGTTTGCTGCACCGATGAAACAAATGTCTTGATAAGTATGGTGACTATGAGAAGTAAAATGTACTTAGGTCTTCCTACATTGTGTATTTTTCCTGAGTAAACGTTAATCTGAATGGGCTTGTTACCTTACTTTTTGAATGCCCTAAGCACAATCATTACTCTATCCTGATTCTCTTCTAAATTAATATATGCATACATGCACATTGCAAAGAAAGAGGCTGCGAGAAGTGTAATTTCGGATGTAATACTCGCCATATGACGGTGATTTTCAATCGCAGTCATGTGACAAGGATCTTTATAGTAGCGTTAATATAAACGTTTTAAATTATCTCAACAGAAATCGGGATTTATACTCATTTCAGAGTATTACTCTCAACAAAATTAACCATTCAATCCCAGGGAAAGTCTTGAATGGTAATTTTTCCCGACTAGTTAAATGTGTTCCTCTTTGCATTTTTTTTCCTTAAAAATGAAGATGTGCATTTGATTATTTCAGTTGATCTGCAAAAAAAAATTAAAAATGGTTGCCTTTTTAATTTGATGTTCGCTATTTTTTTCAGAGAGGTGGTAAGTTACTTTGAATGTCTTGATTATGCCAGAAGTCATTTCGAACAAGAGAAGGAGTGCGAACTTGCAAAGTTGATGTCAAGAGCGGAGACATTCTTGAAGACATCATGCTTCTCTAAAGAGTTCCGAAATCGTAAGTTAACCAAAATTAAGAGTATAGGGGGAAACTACCATACAAGTTTACAAAACACTGTAAATCAAAACATTAATGAACTAAAATATCAACTATTTGATGATAAAATATCATTGTTTCACGTATTAAACCCTCTCTGGCCGGAGCATGAATTATTTTGCCGCATTGAGAAACATTCGTCTGATAGATAGGTGCGTAATTCTTAAAGTTATACTTATTGCGCGTTTGGGAAAAAGGATAATGGTAAATTTTTACGATGCGCGCGCACACCGTTGTCTAATATTTTAACATGCCACTTTTTTGGTGCTAGGGGAATGATATTTGGGGGATCGTTATAACTATTGAAATAAACCATATCTGTTGGGACGCATCCCGCCCTCGGTGCATTCCTCCCATCCACAGCTTTTTGGCCAATATCTCGGGAGCCGAGCCTGACATTCCATTCGAACCTGGCTCATTCGTTCCCTCACTATCTGCTCTTCCAGTTATTATAACTCCATGCTCATAGGGCTATTTCTTCTATAGTTTTTAACTGTTTTAAACTTTTTAATTTTGATTAAATTCACAATATCTTGGCTCTTGTTCGAGTCTCGGGCTTGATATTTGAACCAACTTTTCCACTCGTCGAGATCCATCCAGTTATTTACTTCATTTCAATTGTGTAGGCAGGAGGAGAGCTTAAGCACTAAAAAAAATATATCATACTACCATGTTAATCCTATAGGGCTGGAAAAACTTCACCCCCTCCCCTAAAGAATTGAGCTTGGGACTTGACTTTTGGAGATCCGCCATATTTTCGTATTGGCGGGAGCTTTAAGAGGAATTCGTCCCCTCCGGTGTCCCTCCCCTGCAGGGCTTCCCCAGTAATAACTCGAATCCTATATCACCTTGGTTGACCGCATCGGTTAGATTAAATTGTTCTCCCTATGAGCAACCTAGATATATTAAGATCATATCCCCATTTCCTCACCCATATTTAACATTTTAAAATTAACTTTTACATCTTTTAACTCTCGCATAGCTCCGAGGATTTTTGAGCTTCGTTAATGAAACTTGGACCATGGATTCTTCTCGTTGAGCTCTTTCACTTGTTATAATTCGTGTGTAGATAGTGGGCCTGGGGGCGTTATCAATAAAATTAGAATCCCCATGTTATTAATATGGGGTTCGATCTTTTGATGACGTCACGATATTGCAGAGATAGGATAAAACTTTGGGGTCACCTACTACTCTGTGTATCGTTGGGATGTACTTGACCTTTTACGTCACAGTTGTTCCTCCCGGGGGAGTTTCGTCTTCCTTTCCCAAGCTAGCGTCGCCCCATTTGCAACTACCTACTCCGGACCGGTACGAATGAATTCCTCTTGTGTTTCCTCGCAACCAGGCTGAGTTTCGAGTTGCTGGGTGCCCTGCTTCTCTTTTATTTTAAATGTTTTAATTGTAAAATGACCATAACTTCGGGGCTCTTCAGGCGGATGTCTTAATTTTCTCAGGAACGATTCTTCCCACCAAGGCATTCAATACGAGGTCTCGGGTGTCGCATTTCGTTTACCTCATCTCCAGATAAAGTCTGCTGAAACCCCCCGTCTTATTGGTCCTATTGTCCCTGTGGGAGAGGGGGTGTTTAAATTTATTTGAATCGTGATTATCTCGGGTTTGGGTGGTCCGAATGACAAGGTTAGTATCATTCAACTCTGCTCGTGAACTCCTTTAATCCTTGACCCAGCTTGCCCTGCTCAAGATTTTTAGAAAAATTTTAATCTTGTTACGCCAAAGAAGTATAACTTACGTGCATACATATGTGCACACACACTTTTAAATTTTATTACCTTAAGGACAATTAAAATTGTCCTTATAGCTCAAGAAATTGAGTATGGCTCAAATAAGATGTGTGTGTAGTTAAATTGATGACAATATTTCTATCGCTAGAATTGTGACTAATATTTTTATAAAAACTGATTCAAAATTATTAATGTAAAAGCAATTTAGAATAAACCAAACACGAAAAAACTTTGGGAATATCTGTCTGATAGACGGTGATAGACGAGAAACATTGCTCATGGTTGGAAAAAGTCGCCATGTATCGCCACACGATCCTCTCGCTGGGTAGATTCCAACTGAAGATGTCAAATCGCACCACAGAGTTATCTACAGGCATCATCCCAGTCTGAGAGACAGATATTCCGGTCAGAGGGTTAAGGTTTCAAATTTTAAGCGATGTCTTGTCATATATACAAATTCGAAACACTTTACAGTGTCCATAAGCATTTTGTAAACCTTTATAAAAAAAAAGATGAATCGTGGTTATATTAAGAGAAATTATTAATCGCAACATACCGATGTGGAAGAGATCTTCCATGATTTAAAGAGTAGAAAAATGTAATTAAATTTTAAACATTCATTATTGTCTTAAAAGTGTGTAATTTTTGGGAATAATCTAGACCTTATTTTTATTAAACTATTTCATACTCAAAATGATTTTTCCAGAATACAAAAACCGAAAAACGATCATTATTGGCTAATGATTAGCGAATAGTATACATTGTAAATTAGAATACTGTAAAACTCCAGCTTTCTCAAAGCAACGTCAAATCAGTCCAACCAAACTTTTTCAGTCTTCCGCTTTTTCGTGTAGTGTTATTTTGACTGTATGTTTTAAAAATTGAATACTAAAGAAGCAGTTGTGTAACTATTTAGTAGGTATCCTCATCAAAAAAAATGTTGAAAAGATCTAAAATGACTGTTTCACTTTAACAAGCTGTATTAAATTTTTACGATATAAAGATTAAATACCTAAATTCCATCCCCTTATGGCAGTATATTTAAATTTTTCTTATATATACAACAGGGGACACATTTTTTCCCTCGTAGGTAGATTTTGAAATTCAGATTCTTTTATTCCCCCTAGTGCAGGGATTCTCAAACTCTGAGGCACGCACCCTTGTGGGAGGGTATGTGTATACACTGAAGAAGATAGAGTACGAGTAATTTGTTTCGTATATTTAAATTTGGATTCGAAGTTTGCCTCATTTTTTGAATATTTTTCTAGATACTTCGAGTGGCCGCGGTGGCCTAGTGGTCATGAACTTGTGGCTGATGTGTTGCGGGTTCAAGTCCAGGCGCCGCTGAGGACCTACCACATAAAGGGGCCTGATGCACGTGAAATTTGTCAAGCTCGAAGTACTCGGTGACGCCGTGTTGTGGTGGTTTGGCGAGGGGGACCAGCTGAACTGTCGTCCTCGTTATTTGACCAAGGCTCAAAATTAAGAGATTCCTCACTAATAGTCCTCATGTTATTTTGAGAAACATAATAGCTCTAGTTGTTGCACACTCTAGATGTTTTGGAGAAGTTATATTGTTTTTATGTCTGATATTGATTACGTTTTTATAATTTATGTAAGAATTTCAAAACGTATTTTTGTTGTAGAATACTTGGAACATGCTAAATGCTACAGAAAAATTGATATAAGTATCGAGTGTGACAAGTATGCACTTAATAGAATGAAGCTATATGATGTAGCTACTCCTGATCCTAAACTTCCAGAACATTCCATCAAAGGTGTTCGAAAATGCATGTAAGTAATTTAATAGAAATCAATTTCATAATTTATTAAATGAAATAAAAATGAGAACTCGCTTTTTGTTAAATGAGATCTTTCATCCAGTAACTGCGGTTTAGTTTCCTTATTCAGTATTAATATTTAAAATGCGTAAAAGTGCACTTAATGTAGGGTTGATTTGTTATTTTTGAAAATGAACTTGAAGCCTTTCGGTCTGATGTCCATGTGATGTGATTATTAACGTGTGAGCCATGACACATTGTGACCATGGTAGAATAGAGATCAAGGTCATGGACTAGTGGCTGGCATGTCATGAGATCGAGCCTGTACCACTGAAGACCCGCCGTGAAGAGGAAGCCTATTCATGTTAAGCACGTCAAGGCTCGAATTTCCTTGAGTGAGTTCGGTGTAGAAGTTAGGAAAGGGTATTCCCAGATCGGGTGCCGTTCTCGTCCGCACCAATTTCAAAATAACAAGGCCCGTCACCAGTAGCCATCGTGCAGCTTTATAGTGCAACTTAAATATCACTCTCAACATGCCTTATATTGCGAAGTTAAATGATCTAAGGAGGTTCACCCATGCGCCGTTTTTTTTTTTTTATTCAATCATATTTAGGAATTTTTTTTTTTCACGACCAGTAAAACAATAGAACTTTACGTTTTCTAAAATGTATATACATACTTTTAAGATGCATATAAGTTTTAGCAAAAAAAAGCCACTAGAAAGTGAACACTCGCCTCGAAGAAATGGACGCTCACATCCTCCACGATTCGGCTGATTGGCTTATCTGAAATACAAAAAAACCCTGCATTTTAATCTAAGTTTAAATGCACCGAATGAACTATACTCAATTGAAAATATCAAATTGAATTTTTGGTGGACGTCTGATGAAAAGATTTCGAATTTGTTATTTTTTTTTGTTATGTTTTTGTTATAAAATAGAAGTATTTCGAATTTTGGAATGATCGTAGTTCATTTGGTGCTTATTTGTGCTGAGTCTACCCTATAAATTTTAAGTCATTCGGTTAAATTATTCTTGAGGTATGATGGAGAAAAGTTTGAAAAACAGTTTTGAGAAAAACGCGTTTAAAGATTAAAATCCGATTAAAACAATGAAAGTCTTAACTTAGCGTCCCGAACAGCTAATCTTCTAACACCAGCTTCTTTATAACGACTTTGAATTTTAAAAATATCACCTTACCACCATATTCTAGAAATGTTAAGAAAGCAATTAATGATTTTTTCAACCCATCCATGGCTGCACCTCCTTAAAATCGCAATTTACATGGGAAAATATTTGTTCATTTTTCGTATTAATATTTCCACAATATGGTTTAGAATCGTAAAATTTTGAATCTAATGAGGTTCTGGAATTACTGGGGATGGGGGGAACAGCGACATTGAGGTCTGAAACTCTGTATTCTAATCCAAATTGAATCTTAAGGGAATTTGGCAACCTTTCTCTCTCTATACTGACAATGTTAAATTGGCTGTTTTCAATGTACGTTTTCTCGGAATCTGTTATATGTAAACAAATAACGGAACGCTTGAAATTTTTTATACAATTGAAGTGCATCTTATTTTACTGAAATGAGCTCTTAGCTGATTTTGAATTTTTTCATAATTTATAAAATATTTTATCAAACATTGTGAAATTTAACTCATTTTTCACAAAAAAAATTTGTAAATAAAATTTTTAGCTTTTTTACAAAAAGCTAATTGTAGTATATACTAGCTATTGATGCTAGGTCGTTAAATTAATATTTTCAATCTAACTAAACCCAAATTCTATTTTACTTGGTTCGCATCATGGCCAATGATAAGTCAACAAATATATAATAAACCGAATTGCCTACGAATTCTGAGGCAGAACTCACTGTCTTCCAAGCTGAATCTCTGATTGGATAATTCTAATCACGCAGTTATATTTTATAAAATTTTTGGGAATTTCGACCCAACAAGGGAGCGACAGTCCCTTTCCGAAAGAATGTAACGACATCCGGTCAAGGGGGCATATATAGAAATTACCAATTTTATAAGGCACATAAGAAATACCAATTTTTTTCTTATCACTATTATAAATATATCATAAAAAAAATTTGCATACCTGTGTGAAAAGTAGTTTCTCAGAAAAGGTGCATCGAACATCAAGATTTAAATGTTGAGATAAAGTGATTTTAAAATATACAGTAAGGCTTCTAATTGGCTAGTGAATGAAAAAATAAAAGGGTCAATTTACAATAAAAGATGCATGTTTTGGTTTACATCAGGCATTCAACTTCTAAGTAAAAACGAAGTACTTTGTATACATTTTTCGCTATCGAAATGGACGTGGCCCAGTTTCAACGATTATTTAAAAATAGGTTTTAAGGGCTTCTAAATTATCCTAGAGGTTAAGGTAAGGTATTTTTAGAAAGGTTTAAATATGTCCACAATTTGAAAATGTAAAAATTTCAAAGTAAAAAAACAAGGTTTTAGCTTCCCTACACTTAAGTCATTTTGGAATAACGGCACTTGATCCTAGACCAATACAGGTGAACCCGATAGCAGAGTGGTTATTGTCACGAATTCGTTAACATGCAGCGTCGTGGATTGGAGTCCTGGTACCATAAATGTTATTAGATTAAACTAAATCTAATATTTTCGTGTGGAAGGATGGGGTAGGGCAGCTAACCTGAAATGGCATGCAATTTAGACAGATTCGTAAGGTAGCCGAATAATGTATCGGAATGCATATTGGATTTTCTTAGTTTCAATGTTATGTTATTTAAATCTAAATCTTCATAATATATCAAACTGAGTTTTCTAAATTTGGGAACATTTTTGCAATAATCCATCAAGTTTCATATGAATCTTTTTATTTCGAAATTATAAACAAGATTATTCAAATTTATTATACATTTTCTAACTTTGATGTTCATTTTCAGGGCAGCTTCTCTGAAAGCAAATTGCTTCGGGATCAGAATTTATGAAGAATGTGGGGAAGAAGCCGAACAAATGTTTTACAAAATATTTAATGGAACACAGCTCTATTCCCAATACTGCCCCGGTTTCACACATGCGTTGGCTAGGAAAAGATCGGAGGCTATTTTGAAAACAATTGACACGCTTCTTATCGAGTATTGATGGCAATTCATTTCTTTGGATTCGTTTTTATTTTCAAGCATTGTATTTAACGTTTTTAAAGTTCGTAATTTGTAATTGCTTTCATAATTGAAAAATTTCATTCATATTTGTTATTAATAAGACTTCATTTTGAACTAACGGTTATTTAATTAAATCATCCTTGTAAAATGCTTTGAAAAATTTACTGAATAAAATCCAATTTGTTTGTTCAAAATTATTTCTATTAAGGGCAATTATTTAGATTAGTATATGTATCTTACTAGCCATTACCCACCCGCTTCACTGAGTAGTACACGATGTTGTATAAGTATATACTGTTTACATATACATAAATTATTATCTAGCATTAAGAATTTGATTGTATTGAAAAATATATTTATAGCTGTAACTCTCGCCTCTTGATATAAAAAGGACAAATTATAATTTCTAATTTCTGTTAATAACTAAAATAGAAGAGTAAGATTTTTGTGCTCACTTAACCCAATAATAAAGTGCATTTCCACCAAAGTAACTTTCAGAGGATCTCTACTCCATAAAATAAACACGAGTGCTGAATTGCAAGTCTAAATCTAATGGAGCAAAAAACTGAATTTTTATCATCAATATGGCCCGTAACCCCGTTGAGTGCATTCTTAACGGACTTCAATTCAACAAAAGAAGCGTGCAAAAAACCAAATTTTATTATAGTCCTACTAGTTTGAAAACTGGAATTTTGTCTATCAATACGTTCCAATAACTCCCCGCTTCCCCCTGGAGTTCATTTCCGAAAAAAAAAATCTTAGTGGAACTATATTAAACTAAAGAAACGTGCTCAAATTTTAAGTAAATGGGTTAAATTTAAAGACAGGAATTTTTCTGTAACTCCCCCTAACCCCTCGCAATTCTACTTTGGGGGTCGGTTTTCACAAAACTGTTAGAGGAACTCTATTCCATGAAAAGAACATCTTCTAATTTTCAAGCAGGTGGGTCTAATAGTTTAAAAACGGAAATATTTATCTATTATGCTCCTTAATCTCCCTCAGTACCCCTTGGGGTCAATTTCCCCCAACTTATTTTGTAGTGGATCTCTACTCTATGAAAGGAATCTGCCCATCAAATTTCAATTCTGTACGTCTAATAGTTTAAAAATGGAAATTATCTATAACGCCCCTTAAACCCCGCAACTCCACTTGGGAAGCATTTTTCACAAAACCCATCTTATAGCGTATCACTACTCAATGAATAGAATCTGCTTACTCAGTTTCAAGATTTTACGTCTCATGGTTTAAAAAGGGTATTTTTACCTATATCGCCCCTTAATTCTCCGCAACGCCACTTGGGGGTCGATTTTCACAAAACCAATTTTGTAGCGGAACTCTACTCCAGGAAAGGAATCTGCTTACGAAATTTCAAGGCTGTTCGTCAAATTTAAAAAACGGAAATGATTATCTATAACGCCCCTTAAATCTCCGCACCACCACTTGGGATTCAATCTTCTCAAAACTCATTTTCCAGCGGATCTCTATTCTATGGAAAGGGAATCCACACTTACCTAATTTTAATACTGTATGTCTAATATAGAGTTTAAAAATTGAAATAATTACGTAGAGGACGCCACTTTGGCCCCCGCATGCGCCACTTGGAAATCAATTTTTTCAAAACACCATTTTGTACTGCATTTCTACGTCATGAAAGATATCTGCGTACCAAATTTCAAGACTGTATGTCTAAAGCTGCATTCACACCAAGGCTGTCAGCTTCGAGCGCTAAGCGTCTAGCCAATCACCGACTCCAACTCGGGCGATATGAAGTCTCTGATTGGCTAGACACTCAACGCTCGACGCTGACTGCCTTGGTGTGAATGATGCTTAGTAGTTTAAAAATGGAAATATTTATGTACAGTGCCTCTTAAGCCCTCGCAGCGCCACTTGAGATTTGATTTTCACAAAACTCATTTTGTAGCGGATCTCTACTCTATGAAAGGAATCCACTTACCAGATTTCAAGACTGTACGTCCAATAGTTTAAAAATAGAAATAATTATGCATAACCCTCCTTAAGCACCCTCGACTCCCCTTGGAGGTCGATTTTCGTAAAAAATCATTTTTTCTAAGGGATCTCTACTCTATGAATGGAATCTGTGTACAAAATTTCCAGACCGTACATCTAATAGCTTAATAATGGAACTAATTATCTATAACGCTCCTTAAGCCCCCGTAATGCCCCTTGGGATTTGATCCTTGCGAAATCCGTTCTTAGCTGATGTGTTCTCCATAAAAGGAATCCGCCTATCAAATTTCAAATCTGTAGGTTTAATAGCTCCGGAGACATCGTAATTAACCAGTGAGTCAGTGAATGAGTCGCTTTTCTCCTTTATTATATAAATTAAATGTTTTACTATATTTGGGATATTTGTTCGGAAGTACCTAGAACCCCAACTCTGATTTTTTTTTTTTTTAATTTCAAAAACTTCCCGGGGATATACTTAATACTCTCCCAAATTTTCATGGCAATTGGATGTATAGTTTTTGAATCTATAGAGTACAGACAGACACATTCATTTATATATTATATAGATTTGCAAGAATTTAGATTAATATAGATATATTAATATATATATGTGTGTGCCGCACACACGATTTTAATTTATACAACTACTTTTCTAAAGTACAAAATTAGCCTAATTTGGAATTTTTTTTCTTCGAAATTTCAACCCTTTTGTGGCAAAGTTAAATTATTTTACTCCTGATCTCCGTACCACAGAACATTTTCGCCACGTAGGTAGTGTCCGATTAATATTTTTTCTGCATATAACTGCCTTAGGGAAAAACAATTATACTGCATTGTCTAATTTAAAAGTTTGTGAATTATGTGGCTTGATATAAGTTAATTTGAATTCAAGCTTACGTATCAGTGTTAGTCAGAGCGATTCTCAAACTGTTAGGCATGCACCCTGGGAGGAAGGGGGTCGTACTAACTCTACGGTTTGGGCACGAGCACACCAAAAAGAAAATAAAAAAAATATTTTAAAAAATTATTTATTTACTGAAAAGAAAAGCAAAACACACACTTTCTGACTTAATACATAATACACGGTGCGTATTTATTTTGATGTGTTCCAATATAAAAATTAGAAAAGAGAAGTAACACAAAGCATATACTTATATTACTTAAAAGTAGCTTATTTTTAAATACATGTTTAAAAGTAAGGCCATGTGGTAGCGTATTGTGCTTTCACACCACAGGTCCGGGTTCTATTCTCGGGCTGGGCAACGTCGACTCAGATTTTCATCCCTACTGCAGTGGGTTGATAAATGAGTACCAGCCTTGCATGGGGACTTAAACACTGGGGATGTCGATTCAGACTGACCACCAGATCGGCACATCTGCTCATGCACCTCAGCGTCCAATGGTAGCGTACACTGGGATGGGCACAGTAGGTCCTGCCCCTCATTGGCTTTAGCGCCACTGAGTTTGAGTCAGTTACTTTAAAGTAACACATACATACTTACCTTGATAATTTGTATGGTATATAATTAGGGTCGTATTGTAGCTTTTTTGTCTAAGGTACATTATTATTGCGTTCAATATATTATATGAGGAGGGGCGAATAAAGTTATGATTGAAAAGTTGGTCGCAAATATTGAATGTTTTAAAAGGCATTGGTGTGTTGGCAGTTACCAGACATAACTAGTTCCATACTACTAATACAAAATGACTATGAATCGGTACTAATGCAAGAAAATCGTAAGCTTTCGTACGAAAAATATAAAATTTGAGTTGTACTCCACTTGATGGTACTGTGTTACGGTATATATCGATACTTTAGGTAAATTTTTCTCCACTTAATATCAACGAAGATTAAAATTTTCTTGAAGTTAATATTGAAACATATACAAAGTACACCAAGCTCTTCTTTTTTTACTCAGTGGATACGTTTCTTAGAAAAACGTAAACAAGAAAATCGTGTAAAAAAAAAATCATGCGACATATGAAACGGAGGGAGGGGAGTATTGTCTAAAAGGACTATGTTCAATTGAATAAAAAAATCACACAAGAATAAAAACCTCCAAATATTTTCTCAAAAAACCATAAAGTAATAAAATCCATGCTATATATTTATAAAACAAACATAATTCATTTTGTTTAAAAAAAATTAAACTAATGTGGGGTAAAAAAAATTTAGTCTTCGACTACCACATATAAAAATTGAAATTAGGAATAGGACCAACAAATATTCATCGCTCCCTGATAACACGAGTAAACATTTATTACAAACTTGATCAACAACGGTATTGTCAGTAGATGTGGGAGATATGTCCAGTAAATCTGTTAGTTTTGATTCAAATGAAGAATTCCGCTCGTTGTTAAAGGCATCCGTTATTTTTTTCTTTGTTGTTACGAAGTCAGTTATTAGCTGCCGTTTCTTTTTTGGTTTATCAAGTTGCTTGTTTAATACTTGATATCGTGCAACTTAAAAAATGGTTCCTTTGAAAGTTTAATACACGTTCTATGACAACATCATGGGTAAGAAAATGTTGTTCCCCATTTACAGCAAATTTCTAGCCTTCACAAGTTGAACCAGCTGTTAAGAGCTGAGCTCTCGATTTCATCACATTATCGCTTTCTTTTATCAAACTGTCATAAATTCGATCAAATCGTCCTCTTCTTAAGGGTACCAAACTTCAATTTTTTTGTAGTTCGTGCTAGAACAAAAGTTTATGTGGATAAAAAAAAAATTCATTAAATTCGTTTACCAATCGTGTACTGTATTATTTCAACGTGTATAAAAAAACCGTGTAAAAAAAATTGGGTGTACTTCATTCAGTTTTACTAAGCGGAAAAGATGCAGCCGATTGGTTTTTTGTATAGCAGGTTGTATGTAATAATAAAATAGCACGCAGTTTTAGAAATTTACATGGAACTGTTCCTTTCTTAAATATAAAAGTAGATAATGCTAAAATTTCTGGCAATGGACTCGATTCATCTGACGTCATAATCACATAATGGTACGTTAAACAAATTGCCACGTGTTTCATTCGTGTTTGATTGGACAGGTTTTGGTGGATTTCCATCTACTATCATAAAACACAATGAAATCATTTCTTTCCTTTAACTTAAAAACAATACATTTTTTATGCACTACTGATCTTTATAAATATTTAATTTCACATTTTAATATTTCTTTATTTTTAATGCAAAATTACAATATGTAAATTCTCAGAACACCTATCGTTAAATTATGTAGCTTGTCTATCGATTCCAGTTGCCAAAAACACCTATCGCTAAATTAAGTTCCAAAAACTCTTTTGGAAATAAGAAATAAAAAGTTCCTTAAGAATATATGTAAAAAAATAAATATATATATAAATAAAATATATATATAAGGTGATTCAAATGTTAGAGTATTCCATTTTAATACACACATATCAATTCAATAATTATTAAATCGAAATATTAGAGAAGTTTTATTGCAAAATTGCTACCCTTTTAAAACTAGGGAAAAAAGGTACTAAACAATAGTTAACACAGAAAATGGAAATCGGGTGGCATAGCATTCAACCTGAATGTTCATGCTAGAAATTCATATAAAAATCAATACAATTGTTAAAAAATATGCATTAAAATAAAATGAAATCACGTATTATGTAATATATATACTTACACACACATACTCGCACAAAAAAAGTTTTGCAAATCATTTATTAAAAACAATTATTGGAAATGTGCAAGCATTATATAATGGGTCTTATTGTTAGTGCCCGTTTAGTAGGGGTCTCGAGTGAGGTCAGCAAATCTCACTGTTCTGAAATGCAGCCACGTCAAAGGTGTTCACAAAAAATATAATAGGAACCCACAGTCCTCTAGAAGACATAACTGCGGCTTGAGCATAGTTTTCCAAGATCGGGGTCGGCGTCATCTCCAACGAGTTGTATGCAGAACAGGTACTCTACTGTACTTCAACTGACACAAATCGTTAATGAAGGAATTGCAAAAGATCGAGCTGCACAGCCGGTTGCCCCTGAGAAAACTCATTTCTGCTCGAATAGTAAAAATTCGTTAGCAGTGGTGTCAGCAATAACGATACTGCCCATCTGAGAATTGGAAACGGGTAAGGTAATATGATGAATCACGCTACACCAATGTTTCCCAAACTGTGGGGCACGCCCCCCTAGGTGACGTGAGCATATTGAAAAGTCAAAACAAATGATTATTTAAGAAAATTATTAATTTATGAAAAGTAAACAAACAAAATACATTCTGACAAAATAAAAAATAAAATACATATTTACACTGATATACTACGCTTATAAATGTATCAGTATTGTGCACAATGTATTTTATAATTAATTTAACACTAAGTTAAGAACAAGTTTAAAAATTACCGGTTTCACATAAAAAAAAATGATATCCAAAAATTAATATTTAATCTTGATAATGTGTGTACGGTTTATAATTAATCCCAAAACTGCTAAGGTTCAAAGTTACGTAAATCGCTTGACAATGCCATCGTTTTCCAAGTAGGCATGCGTATGTGATGCATGAGGGAGGGGAAGCAAATCCTATTAACTAAGTAAATTCTTCAAACACACTGTCAACGTCTTTTTATTGCATTCCAAAGCTTTTGGAATAATTTTATGGATAACAGTGCACAGAGAAAACATTGTACTTTAGAAAGACGTATATATACGTCCGGGGCATTTATCGTTTTTGTTAGCGAGACATTTATATACGTACGTAAGGAGTTGAAGTCGCATTTTAGTTTTATCGTCAATATTTAGTATTATTGAATTCATTGCATGGTATTTTAGGGGGGGGGGGGCTCGTTGAACATTATGACTGAATATTGGGTCGCAAATATTGAAAGTTTGTGAAGCACTGCGCTACACCTTATTTTGCTCAGATAGAAGACGCCGAATTTAGGGAGAACCCCATGAATTCAGCTTTCCTTACTAGCCAAATGTAAGGGTCTGGTGGGAGTATCATGATATGAGACATGTTCTACTGGCAGGGAAGTGACGCCTTGGTGTTCCTCAAGGGTCAACAAACAGTGTAAATTCACTCGCAGATCAAGTACACCCTACAATGTGGTATTTATACTCAGATGGCGATGGATACTTTACGGATTATATAATGCAAATATACACCAGGCCAGAATAATCCAAAATTGATTCGCCGTATATCAACCTGACTTCCAAAACCTTTCCTAGTCACCGCATAGCCAGGATTTAACTCCAAAGAAAATGTAGGGGATATGTTGGAAAGACACATCCGACAGCACTTTCCTCTTCCATCCAATTTACAAGATCTAAAAAGCTGCATAGACAATGGATGGAATTCTCTGGACGTACATGCACTCCATGAGCATGTATAATCGATTCCAGAACGAATCAGCAATTATCCGTGCAAACGGTTTTCCAATAAAATATTTATCTTTGGTTTAAAATTCATTGGCAAGTGTGCTTGTATAATGACAATTGAATGATTATTTATTAAAGTAGAATTTTGAAGTATCAATATTTTGCCTACATGGACACGAACCCTTATTATTACATTAAAAAATATTTCGTATTAATGGCTTGATAGTATATGTTTTTGGGGCTTGTGGATAATATGTCGTAAGCCGCATTCACACCAAGGCAGCCAGCTTTGAGCGTCTAGCCAATCAGAGACTTCATCTCGGGTGAAATGAAGTCTCTGATTGGCTAGACGCTTAACGTTTGACACTTACTGCCTTGGTGTGAATGCAGCTGTAGTCTTAAAGTCTATGTACAATCCTGAGAAAATGCAACGTCACAAGCTTAATAATTATTTAAATATATTTCTTCTGTATGAAATTATATTATCCTCTCTCTGTTCATGAAACAATGGGAATGCAAAATTTTAAT
Source organism: Trichonephila inaurata madagascariensis (assembly GCA_019973955.1). Lineage (NCBI taxonomy): Eukaryota > Metazoa > Arthropoda > Arachnida > Araneae > Nephilidae > Trichonephila > Trichonephila inaurata. Next base: position 129,163 of record BMAV01000505.1, on the reverse strand, counting down.
GAATTTATTTCTGTAACAGGGTTGACTTAAATTCCAAAATATAAATTATCTGTTACAGAAACGTTCCTTTGGCACAAATCAGACTGGTTTTTAGAGTCTTTGCTTCAGAATTTCAAATCCGATAATTGCTTCCACACAGATAACTGAGAAAAAAAAACTATGCCTTTTATTACAGTAGAATAAACTATTCCTTACACAATCTCTTACAGCAAGGGTGTCAAACTCAAAGACTGACTTAGGACAAATGAAAAGGGTTTAACTTAAGGTGGGCTATAAAGAAAAAATCAAAATTAATAGAAACGTAGGGGTTTATTTCGAATAATATAGTATAATAAACATGTATAAAAGAACAAGAAAAGTTTAACATGTACGTCCTGACACTTGCCATCACTTTTTTGATACTATCTTTCCTATTTCGGGAGAAATTTCAATATTTTATTACATATTATTGTGTACCAATATATATTAACCTGGCCGCGAGTTTGACAGCTCTGTATTATAGCGTGATAAGTGGATAGATAGGTAAAGTTCATAAATTAGTATACGCGTCCTTAGTGAGTGCGTAAATATTAACGTCGCACTGTTCAGCTACACGAGGGCTTTTACAACGGGCCTCGTAATTTTGAATCATGCTCAAGTGACGAGGACGACACCTGAGTAAGCAACCTCTCTCCTAACTTCCACACCACACCAACGTGAGTCAGTTTGAACTCTCGACGTATTTAATGTGCATCGCTCCCCAACATGGTGGGTCTTTAGTGGTACTGGGCTCGAATTCATGACATGCCCGTCATGATCCGATACCTTAACCACTGGGCTGCCGCAGCCTCATTTGGGCCCTTCAAGTAGTAGCCTAGTGGTCCTGGCCACGTGCTCGTGACACAACAGGTGTGTTATAAGTTCGAGTCTTAGTGCTACTTAGGACCCAGTGGCCTCGGCAGCCTACTAGTCAAGGTAAGGGACTCGTGGCTGACATGTCATGAGATAGAGCCTAGTACCGCTGAAGAACCCCGTGCAGATCAAGCTGATCTAGTTAAATATAAGAAGGCTCTAAAGTTCTCCCGTTAGTGTGGTGTGGAATTCAAGAGAGAGAGGGTGCCAGCTCTGATGTCCACATCGTTACTTAACCATGGTTCAAAATTACAAGGTACGTCGCCCAAGGCCCTCGTCAACATTTAAGCTGCATTCACACCAAGGCTGTCAGTGTTGAGCTTTGAGCGTCTAGCCAATCAGAGACTTCACCTCGCCGGAGGTGAAGTCTCTGATTGGCTAGACGCTCAACGCTCAGAGCTAACTGCCTTGGTCTGAATGCGGCTTTATAGTATGATGCTAATATAAAACTCACTCACCGTTGAGATAGATCGATTACAAACCAAATCATATTCTTTCAGTGGTTGTGGCTGCAGTGGTATAGTGGTTATGGTCATGAATTGTTGGATGGAAAGTCACAGGATCGAGTCCTGGTGCTTCTGAAGACTACCCGTGTAGAAGGGGTTGATGAGAGGGGGATGTAGAGGGAGACCATTGTCGTCACTTACCATTGAGAACCCACCGTCTAGAAGAGTTTATGCCTGCTTAAGATGTCATTGCTCAAAGTCCTCTCATCGACGGGGTAAGGTAATTAAGATTGGGGTGCTAACTCAAATGTCGTTCTCGTCACTTTAACTTGGTTCCAAATAAAGTATCCATCCCACTAACACTCTTGTTCCTTCGGCCGCAAATAAACAACTAATAGAGCTCATGTACCTTAAAGACATTTATAAGTATACGTTATGTAGAGGGCTGATGCAAGTTAAATTTGTCGAGATTCAAAGTCCTCACATTGGTTTGGTGTGGAAATTTGGAGAGTGGAATGTCAACTCTTTCTCGAATGTAGTCTTCGTCGTGATCGAAATTCAAAATTTATACTGTAGCTGTTGTGTTAATTTATTGAGTGAATATCACCGTTTCACTTTTTCCAGCTACACGAGGGCTTTGGTCGACGAACCTCATAATTGTGAACAATGTACAAGTGACGAGGCCAACCCCTGAATAGGCACCTCTCCTCTCCTAGCTTCCCCACCATACCAATGTGTTTTTCGAAGTGTGATGTTTAAAAGATCAAAATTTTGTGTTCCATTTCTTAAAAAAGTGAAATTGTTCGGTTTTGAACTCAGCTCACAATGCAATACATCCTGGTAATGGGAAATGTTAGAAGCTACATTTTTTTTATGATCTATCTTTTAATCAACCTTGTTGTTGACAGCTTCTATTTTGAAGAGGGCAGCAATAGTATAGGACGTGATACGGGATCGGACAATCATGGTCAATTACTGACAAGTCAAGATTCGAGTCCTTTTGTCGCTAAAACTCCAAAGTGAGAGAGTCTTCAGGGATACTAATTGGAGAGCTGTTGCTAAGAGGAGATCGGAATGGAAAAATGTTCTTGAGAAGACCTTGGCCCATTTGGGTCTGTTGTGTCAACATAAGAAATGAACGAAACTGAGTTAAATCGTGCTATAGAATTGTGCTATAGAATTTCCCTCATATGCATCTTTCAAATAGCTTTAAGGCCGCATTCACACCAAGGCAATCTGCGTCCAGCATTAGGCGTCTAGCCAATCAGAGACTCCATCTCGCCCGAGATCCAGTCTCTGATTAGCTAGACGCTCAATGCTCGACGCTGACTGCCTTGGTGTGAATGCGGCTTTAAACAATCCTGACTCTAATGAACCAACCAAGCTGCTGTTGCAAGAACAATAATCAATAGAACAAAATGATATGTGGGTATAGTTCCTCATTCACACACACAATGCTCTACAAGTTTATAAAACAAATGCTAAACAGGATTTTGGTATTTTTTAATTCAGTTTGGATTGGTTATATTAAATCAGTAAAATTTTAGAAATGTTATTCTTCAGCCTTATTGTGATGATTTTCCTGCAAGGTAAGATTAAAGAAATATTTATTATTACTCTAGAGTATGTGTGTTAATAATTTATTATATTAATAATGACGATTACAGTAAATGTTTTAGGTACGGAAGTAAATTTCAAAGTTAAAGTAGAATCATTTCCAATTTGCTCCTTTTATGGCTTATGTTTAATGTGAATGTACTTTGGATATTTATATATGTATGCCAATCTTAGATAATAGTGTAGTCTTATATAACAGTTTCACAGCATGCGTTTCAGTTTCGATGATTTTTTTTATGATTAAATCCTTATAAATAATTGAAAGGTTGTAATTAAATTTTTTTATTGTTCGTTTTAAAAAAATTGGATGTATTGCAAAAGATTTGACACTTAGACGTACTTTTTTGTTTCCTTAATTTTGTCAAAATAACTTGTAATGGGATATACCGTTGACTGCATTAAGTTTTTATTCAAGTAAAGTAAAATCCGTTATTTGCTAGAGATTAATGTAATGAATTCTAAATAATGAAACACTTTTAATCATTTTTCTTTGAAACAGAATGATTTAATTTTAGTTTTAAATGGACCGCATGTAAAAAATACAAGATATTCCATATTTCAAATATTCTTTACCTTTTAAAAAAGTTTTTGTTTCTTTTGACTAAAAACGTTTGAATCG
>BMAV01000505.1:78899-117850 GCA_019973955.1 Trichonephila inaurata madagascariensis | reverse complement strand
AAAAAAAAAAAAAAAAAACATTTATTGGAGTGAAAATTTAAAATAGAATGAATTATTTTTTTTGTTTTCATTATTTTTCATGTATACATATAATATATAATAAAATGCAATAATAAAATGTTTAAAATATTACAGTTACCATTTTCTTGAAAGTTACGGTGTTTCTTTTTAACTGATCTTTCGTTACTCATTGTTGAAATTTGATTGTACTGTCATTCACAAAGGATTAAGTATACATTGCTCTTTATCTTAACCGTCCAGAATATATTTTTTTAAACTTTAAAAAATATCTCTGATTGCCTCTTACTTTTTGGGCACTCCAAACAAAAAAAGGAGGAGAAATGAAAGTCACACACACTGAATCATGTACCACCCACAGTAAAGGATATGCATGGTGCAATTCGGAATTTATTAAAAAAGTTATTAATTATAGTAAAATCAAATGCAACTGCTTGATAAAATATAATATTATTTTAATGTTAAGGACATTTCTATCATCAAAAAGGATTTATTTTAAAACAAAAACAGGTAATAGGCAAATACAATGTAGATATTATACGTATATAATTTCCCTCAAATAAATTTCAAAATGAAAAATCTTTAAAAACCTCATATTTAAATTTTTTAAAAAAAGAGGCGGCGAGTCGCAACTTACGTACTGGCATACCACATTTTGTTGGACACCCCTGTCCTAAAGGAATGCGTTGGCGAGATAACACAAATTAGTCACCGAAATAATTAATCATTACATTAGAAAATTTATGCAGTGGGAATGATTTCAAATAAAAACTAGTGATTGTTTAAATAAACTCATTTTTGTGGGATTATCATTTAAGAGCTCGTTTTATTCCAATGAAAGCTGAATAAAAGTATGAGAATAAAAAACATATTTTCATTGTTGTAGTTAGCCCTTTTATTCTAATAACCTCTTCCTGTGAAAGTGGGATAGTTGTATTTATTTTAATTTGAAATGTTTTCTCATTTTAAGCAAATGTTTCACTCTTTTAGGTTACTTTCACTCAAAGTTACTTGTGCCTCGAAAATAGTTAAAGAGGAATGCAGTCATTATGCATTTGAAACATTTTTGGAAACAATTGCGGAAAGTGCAATGTCTAATGAATGTCCTTTTCAATACAAGATAAGTGAAGATGGAAAGATAAAAGTGAAATTTTAGACATTGAAATAACAATGAAGTTTATTGGGGTTTCCCTGTTAGTACATTTTAATATTTAAGTTAAATAAAGTTAAAAATTTGAAAATGTGTTTCAAAAAGTGTTAGAAGACTTATTGAACTCGGATTTTAAGTAAAAATATTCTTAAAATATTTTTCATCATACTACATGAAATTCTTCAGAACACTTCTACCAAACATTTAGGTATCCGACTGCCCTAAAATCATGATTTTTTTCAAAAATTGACAAATTTGTTTTAGGATTTTATTTTATAGACCATCTCATTAGCTTAATAAAAAAAACCAAGCGTTTTGTTTTCCATTCACTAGAACAAAAACTAAAAGTGTTTAACTAAAGAAAATGCCATAACTTTAAACAAGATGTCAAACTTTAAAATGCGTTTTATTCGAAATGTGTTTTTTTTTTCGAAAAACTCAAACGCGGACAGCGATTGCTCAAAAAGTTTTGAAAATAATTTAATGAAACTTTTTGTAAATGTTTTGTATAACAGTAGAAGTGTTTTGTTCTTCAGATTTATCAATCACTGTATTATTTCAAAATTTACAGTCCTTTATGTGAATATAATCAGTTTTTTAAGCAATTTCATATAGTCACTAAGATAGACGGCTCTAGTTTTTGTAAAAATTAAAATATATATTATCCTGAAGGTAATTTCAAACATGAATAATAAAGTAACTCATTAAAACTGAAAAATTGAGAATTTGTTTGAAAAGATTTTGCACAGAGCAGGCCCCGTTTATGTAAATTTTTGTGCATTTTTTACCAGTTTTTTGTCATTTTAATATTAATAAATTTTTTTTCTGCTTTCGATTTTACGATTTTTTGCTTAAAATATACTAAATAAACCTAAAAATCAAAAAAAAATTCCCATATCATTTTTTTTAAAAAAAGTTGTCGCAAATAGTCGGATACCTTAACCCAGTGATTCTCGAACTGTGAGGCACACCCTATACGGGAGACATGATAACTCTACGTGGGAGGCGCGAGCATTTTGAAAACAAAAGATATTAAAATAATTATTAATTTACTGAGAAGAAGCAAAATAAAATACATTCTGGCATAAAAAGAAATAAAACATGCGTTGCATATTTATAGCAAATTGATCTAATTTAAAAATTAGATATTAAAAGCCACGTAGCGCTTATACTAAAGTGAATTACTTAAAATACCTATCAGTTAAAAGTAACAAAAACAAAATTAGATACTTATCTTGATAAATTGTACGGCTTAAAATTAAGGCCGTATAGTACTTTTAACGTCCAAAGAACATTATTATTGCATTCAATACATTGATATTGTATAGGGGAAGGGGATTAAAAGTATATATATAATTCAAAATTGAATCGCTAATATTGAAAGCTTGAGAAGCACAGCAGCGACCCTAAATCTACAATTAAAACATTCATTAAATGCCGCAACTCGAACAAAATTAAGCTAAGTAGCCAATATATATATTACACCAATTTGTTTTTTTTTTAAAGCCATAAAACCGCTGCTCCTACTTAGTATCGTGATTTATGGAAATTACGCGATTCAATGTAATGGAGCAAATAGCGTATTAGACTATATTACCGAACTAAAACTACTAAAATTAGGTGGTTATAGAATCTAAAATATGGTGATTATATATATATATATATATATATAGATATAATAAAATCCGAACTTAGCCTCTTAAAAACATCTTCATGGCTAGCCATTTCCTTCATTTATATTTTAAATAAGTCAATTCTAAAAGTTTCTCCCCTAAAAAGTCTATCGCATCAAAATCACTTTTACTTATACATGGTGTCCCAATAATGACCCCACGCTCTATACCACGAGATTCCTGAATGAGAGTACGGTGCTAGTTTGATATCATGGGACATGACGCCAACCTCTGCTTGTCGCGATAAAGGAATCTCGCCAAGCAGTGCATGTTGTCGCTGAAATGGAATCCAAGAATGCGGCCTAGCGGTATCAAATCGTCAGGAAGATAATTTTAAAAAATTGTTTTTTGAAATACATTGAAATATATTTCAAGAGTTAACCAAGATCATTCAATAAATAATGAATAACAATATAATATAATAAAAAGTTAATGTACTAATAATATTATGCAGTATATAATAATAAAATCTCATTCTTTAACAGTAATTATATTTAATATTCATATAGTATGATTTAGTAATTATTATATGTAATAATACTATAATATATTTCATAGTAATTATAAAAAGGAATAAAATAATCATATTTTAATATAAAAATTATAAGAATACTCGCATAACCTCATAATTATAAATAAATAACATAATAATATTTATGAATGAATAACAAAATAATAATTATATGTAAAGAACATATATAATAATTATAAATGAATAACACAATAATAATTATATGTAAAAAACATAATAATTATAAATGAATAACAAAATAATTATATGTAATGAACATAAATAATTATATAAATAAATAACATAATATGTAATATAATAAAAAAACTATTATAAATAACGAATATTATGATTATTACATATAATTACATTTTTATATTATATTAATAAAAAATTATACATAATATAAACGTTAAAAATTAATATCAATTAAAAAGTACTGGAAACTTACAATATTCCACAAACGACAAACATCAAGGTAACTATATTGTAATGTTATCGCCCATCTTGGCGGACATAAACAACTTGGCGCGTGCCCCGTGATATCAAATGAGTTCCAAGATTACATAAAAAACAAGTAATATTAAAAAAAATCTTAAGTCAATTCCTATTTAGTTCAACAAAGAAAATTTTTATTTTAGCTACTTTTTATTAAATAATTACATTACTATAAATATGTATATTCATATGACAGAATCACAATATTAAGTGGTCATTAATTTTTATTAATTACTATTAAATTACCTATATATTGTCATCCAAAACAATCATGTATATAAAATTTCAGTTCACCTGAATGCCCGTGAGAAAAAAAACCTTTTTCAAGTTTTGACACAAGTCACTAAAATAGTCGTTAAGTCACCAAAAATGATGCCAACGTGGCTGTATTTGTAATTCTTTAAATAATTAGTTTTAATCACAATTAATTTTTATTAATTATAATTAAATTATTGTACTGGCTTTCAAAATCATGTATATAAAATTTCAGATCAATTGAGCGCTTTAAAATGTAATTTATTATATAACGATTAAAAATTCCACCAAGATAAATAAATAAATGTATAGAGAGTGTTACTTAATAGTAGGAATTGAATGACAAGGAAGTATACCTTTGCGATCCACAGTTTACGAGTAAAATGCGATAAATTTTGATGCATGAACAAATGATGGTTCATAATAGCCCTCTGGCCCTTTTATGTGCTTCTCTGCGTGAATGACTGGATATGACCAACATGGCCCCTGGATAGGAGGTAGGGATCCAGTTCTATGGCAGCCACGATCACCAGATCCCCATACCGTTATATTCTTTTTTCTTTGGAACCATCTCAAGAATTTGATGTGTCGAGACGTAGTGACTACACTAACAAACTTTGTTCAGCGTCTGCATGGTGTTTGTACTACGGTGGACATTTACATACGGCTTGCTGCAGCTAGCCTAGACATACACAACGGACATTTTGAATATCTGTCTTTATAAATATTTGAAAATACTGCTGATCATATGTCCAATACGCGACTGAGACATCATACTTTATTTTTTGTATTTTTCATGTAAACTGTGAATCGTATAGAGTTATTTGTGTGGGCATTTTTTATGTTCTACCAACAAAGAATCTGGTTGGGCGAGTTTGGGCACTATTTTTTGGGATACCCTTTTAATGACCTTATACAGCTAGTGTTCAAATTATTTATTAAAGTGTGCAATGCTTGCAAATTAGTCCGGTACAATTTAGCTGCAAAAAGGGTCCACAGATCAAATGTCTCTCCTGCGGTAAATTCTTTATACCGCTCGCATAAACATTATCAATAAAGTGAGACTTTCGGGAAATGTCCTGTACATTTTATATGCCAAAGGTTGATATGTTTTTTTTAAATTATTAATTTACTGAAAGTAAGCAAACAAAATATTTTCTGATATAAAATATAGAATACACATTTACAATGGTATAATATATTTATAAATGTATCAGTACTTAATGTATATTTTATTATTAATTTAACAATACTAAGTTAAGAACAAGTTTGATAATTAACAGTGACCTCATGGACTTGTATTGACACTTATCTTGATAATTTATACGTTTATAATAAATTCCTTAACTGTCGATTAAAAGTTACGTGATTCGCTCCCCAATGCCACCGTTTATGACGTAGACGAGCGTATTTTGATGTTTTTTTGAGGGGGAGGAGAAAAGAGATATATAAATAAGCAAATCCTCTGAAATATCTAAATTATTCGCAAAAACTGTCAAGATCCTTTTATGGCATTCCAAAGCCTTCAGAACAATTTTATGGATAACACTGCACAGAAAAGATCGTACTTTGAAAAGACTTATATAGACGTCTGGTGCAATTATCGCTTTGGTTGAGCGAGACGTTTATGTACGTCGGTGGCACATAAGAGGTTAAAGTCGGATTGTAGCTTTAGTGTCAGTGTATAGTATCATTGAATTCACAATTCACTGTTATTGTATGAAGGGGGACGCGTATATTGAAAGTTTTTGAGAAGCACTGATATAAAAAGTACTGATCCGGTTATTTATGTTTCACAGCATACAATGAAATTCACAATATATTATTTCAATTAAATTGGATATTTTCATCAAGAAATGAATATAATAAAAATTTCGGTATTTGTTTTATTTCATTAATCCACGGTGAAAGACACGGTTTTAAAACGCCTAAATGATGGAATCCTATAGTAGACTGACAGTGTTCCGTCAAAACTGAAAGTCCTTATCTTGGAGTGGAATGGAAAAGTTAAGTGGAGTGCCAGAGCTCCGGGTGTCATCTATGTCACTGAAGTGAAATTAAAAATTACAGGGACATGGACAACAGTCCTCTTGTCGCTTCCGAGTACAAAGTTAATAATCAGCCAATGCGTGATATTATCAAAGGAATATTGGCATATAAGAAGAATATAAACTCACAAAATTAAGCTGTAAATCAGATGCTTAAAATTATAAAAAAACACATTTTTGTATGCATGTGTTAAGTGGTTAATCCACGTTATAGTAGTTGGTGACACTAAGTGCTGTGCTGTAGGGTCTGGATTAGAATCCTGAAGAAGAGGCCAGGCTATTTGTAAATGTATAGTGATTGTGTGCAGTATGGGAGTACTCGAATTTATTCTCGAGAGGGTGAGGGTAAGAGAAGAGGGAGACCCCTGACCCCCCAGGGTGTTCTGTCTTCAAATTGGGGTGGAACCCAGCCCAAACGTACTGTCATTTCATGGTGCTAAAAGCTACGAATAACGTCAGGCATAAAAATATCCCCTTACCACGATGGATTTCTTGAGCCTCGATCTGACACCGTCAATCAGGTAGTATTAGCAACACAACAAAAAATATGTCAAAATTGCAAGTCCTCACGCTGAAGGAGCATGGAGGATACGACAGCCTGTGTCAGATTTACAGTTTAGGTTAGCCGTCGGTTTAGGTGTCAACCTCATCAGTTAACCGTAGCTCGAAAATACAATTCTGTCATCAATGACACTTGTGTTAGTACTAAATTCTAAGTTGCTTATCAAACAATCAAGTTTTTAAAGAACTTTAAGACATTTCATTTTCTGGGAGATTTCTGGATGTATTTTGTTTGCTTACCTTGAAGAGTTTTTTTTTTCATTTTAGTGTACAAATTTCATTGGCGTTATCTTTCATACAATCGCCAATCACAGAGTATGTACCTCTGTTAAAATATTGGATAAAAAAGATGGGTTTATTTCATAAAGTTGTGCCATTTTTTTAATTACTATAATTTATTAGTTTTGTTTGGTTTAGGTAACGTCGGGAGGGGGGGGACCTGCAGCTGTCAATGGGCTAAGCGCCTGGTCAGTGTCACACATTTCTCTCATAGCTGACCATATCTGAATGACCCTTATTATAAATCAATTTTCCAACTTTTCTCCTTTTAGGCTAACATCTAAAAAACGTTTTCCTCCCCCATAAATTTGTTATGTGAACTTATACGCTGTTTCAGCTAGTGCATACGGGACGCTTGAGTTCATCTTAAATACTTCATAGTTTTTATTTACTTGTTTTTCTCCTACCTGGTCTCAAACCATTCAAAACATCTTGAAATCTGAGAATATGATTTCTTTTTCTAAAAAATTACAATTTAAATAGGTAATAATCATTACTTCTCACGCATGAAGAGTACTCTTCAATGCACAAAATTTGCAACTTCTCCATGACGAGTGTGTGTGTACTCGTTAATTGCAGTTAACTGGTCCATTGCAGTTAAATAAGCATTATTTAGATCTATGTAGAAGTCTATTTTTGTATGCTCATTTCTTTTTTATATTCCGGGTACACAAAAACGATTGCTTTAAAATCTATCATTTTTATATACCAGGAGTATAAAGCGCATCCGTAAGCTTCCATCTAATTTTTTTTTAATTAAAAGTACGCGTCACATACGCCCCAATTTTCACTGTCGGTTTAAAACCCCCCCCCCCCCCCTTGTATCATCTTTGTTGCAATTTTAATTTTTCCCGTCAATTTCTGAAGGAACTATAATTTTTCTTCACCATTAACACCATAAAACAAATTAAGGTTTAAATAATTTCAACCCATTTAAATATATTATTGTGAAAATATATAAATGTCTTGTTATACACTATTTCTTATTATAACTTGGAATTGTATTGTCTTCAATACAACATAACTATATATATTTGCCCTCATTTTCCCCCTAACTGGAGCATATTAATTAAAATGTATAAGATGTATTGTAATAACTAAGTAAATGTATACCTTTATATCTTATCTATTTTATGAAAACGTGCCGCTATTTTAGTTACAATTCTAGTAAATGATCAATTCCTATACTCCCACAAGTTAATCCATGGTTGCTATGCGATAGGGAATTTTAGGAAACCACCTACGCGCGCGCATCTATTCTGTGTATCTTAGCAACCCGTCAATAATAAGAGAATTGCAATCGAAATGTTAATTTTACAAAGGAGTTTGAATCTTGCATGGCAGGGATGGGCGAAAATTTCTAGTGTACGAGTTACTTCTAATTTTTTAAAGTGTTGCGGTATGCCCAGTGTCGTAGGTGGGGTCATTTTGTATCAAAATTGAATATTTGTTTTCCTTGACAATTGTTTTCGACGTTGTACCCCTCTTTTAAAATATGACAGATTACTATGTTTACTACAATAACACAAGCAGGACAAAATTGTCAAGTTGAATGCTTGAACCACTATGAGAGCAACGGATAAGCCGTGGAGAGTGGGCGTATTTAATGTATCGAGCGGAGAATATTCGTGAACCGATGAATCTGAAACCGACCCCTATATTCTTACATTTGTTCGCTGCCAATTACCGCATCACCGCGGGAAATGACATCAACTCGAGAATCCAAGGATTATAGGATTATGTTTCAGTAGTCAATACCATGCTATCGCTGGAAAAACATATCTTGGACATTCATTCGAGCCTAGTACCGCTGAAGACCCAACATGTAGGGAAGCGATGCACGTTAAATCTATCGAGAGTTCAAAAGTCATCCCATTGGTGTGATGTGGTAGTTAGGATAGGGAGGGCCAGCTCAGGTTTTGTCCTCGTCACTTGACCCTGGTTCAAAGATACAATGTCTATCGCCAATTGATTAATTGGTTGAATATTAACGTCGCACTGTTCAGCTGCACGAGGGCTTTTGGCGACGGACCACGTAATTTTGAACCATGGTCAAGTGACGTGGACGACACCTGAGCTGGCACCCCCTCTCCTAACTAACCACACCACACCAACGGGAAGACGTTTCAGCTCTCGACAGATTTAACGTGCATCGCTGCCCTACACGGCGGGTCTTTAGTGGTACTGGGCTCGAAATCGCGACAAGGCAAGCCACAATCCGATACCTATACCACTCGGCTACCGCGGCCATGTCTATCGCCAAAAGTCCTCGAGTAAATGAACAGTGCGACATTAATTAGTTCATTCACTCACTCACTCATTCAAATATCTCTGTAGCAGAAGGGGGGAAGGCATAACGGAGAATATTAAGGTCCCCCTGAGAAGTCAGGTTTTGGACCGCATGACTTGTCTTACACAAAGTACGTACTTGGCTCAACAAGTACGTCAACAGACTTTGGGCCCCCGAGATTTCTGGCCCCCTCCGCCATACGAGAGTTGCCGGGATGTACGTTACGCCAGTGGGGGAAAAAGTGCAGTGAGCTAACTAGATTTTTATTATGATATAAATACACTATAGTACGGAGTTAATCAGATTGTCTTCCGAAATAAATTATTTATTCAATGTCTACAAAGATTTCGTTGTTTAGTGGTGTTATATATAATACTTATTATAAGAAAAATTTGTTTTGAATATATATATTTAGGAGACAATCAAATGTTTTGTCATTAAATTGTAATAAGATTCAAACTTGGTTTGGCAAGTGAAGCATCCGTATATAGCTTATTTTAAAATTTAATCATACATTACAAAATATTAAAAATCTTTATTGCTTTATGACTGCTTTATCAAGGAAGGGCCCTTAACATTTTGTACATTGCAAATGATTGTCGAAACAGGACTATCATTAAAAGATAATCAGAGATTAGGTTGAGGAGCTTATTAATAAAAGTGAAAATAGTGATTGTAATTGAAATCATTGAGTAGAGAGAAAGTAGAATGCTTTTATCAAAGTCAGGAATGAACAATATTAAAAGTTAAAAAAAAACTAATTTACCAAGCTTGAGTTAATTTTCTAGAAGGTTAACATCTTACAAAATCAATTACGAATTTAAAGAGAGTGAGTTAAATAACAATTAAATCTTTAATGGAATAAAACTAATTTGCTTCTTCGGAAATGTCGTTAGCTTAGAAGGAAACAAGTATTAAATAAGTCAATCATTTCCGTTTCTTTCTTTAAACTGAAGAATTCTCTTTCCAAACAGTCATTAGCGAAATTTTCTTTGGAAGTGTGCCGAAAGAATATTTTTCGACAGGCTTAATTCTGAGATTTTACACGAACCACGCGCACAAAGCATTTCTTTTAATTTTCTCAATCATTTATCATTTGTTGAGAAGAGAAATTTTATTTTTTTTTTAAATAAAATTTCTGTGGTGTTGACAAAAGAATTTGTAAAGCACAAAGAATTCGTTAATAGAGCGAAAAAACGCTGTCTCTTAAATTTAAAGTCATTCAAAGTTATTAGCTTGGGGATCTTTAGTAGAATATTTTACATATAACTAGTGGCATATTTTTTCAAACTTCTAAGTTTAAGTTTTGATTTATGTGTACGGGCTGAGAAATATGTGGAAAATAAAAAGAAAAATGTCTCTTTTTAATACAGACATTATCTGTGTTTTATCTTTACACTATTCGAAAATAATATAAATAAAATATAAGAATTTTATTCAGCTATTGGTATTTTTCTTTTTCAGCGTCACAAAACTTGCCAAGCAGACTTTATTGGTGACGATATATAATATATACATGAAAAAAAGTGCTAATAAATGTTAGTTCTATTTTTTTTTTATACTTCATAGAAATAAGCTTTTTAATATCGTTTTAAATGTTTTTACTCCGTTCAACTTAATATGTTCCACTTGACAAAGGTTGTATGAATTTGGCGACTTAATCGCCTACGTTGGTAAAATGGAAGAGTACCCAGTTTTTTAAAAATGATCTGAAGTTATGTCATGCAAAATTATACTGGAAATAACAATAGTTTACATTAAGTTTTGTACTCTCCCCAAATAAGTGGTAAGTCACGTTTCAAGTAAATATTTTGATAAGATTCACTTTTGCATGAAAAAATGCAAGATTTGTATTTTTAATTTACAATCCATATAATTGATGTAAAATAACTATTGCTAAGTAATTATGAAGAGCCCTTTTTTGAAAAATATGATTGATGTCTAAATATTGAACCACACATTTGACTTTTTTCCAAATGAACCTTTTAAATTAATATTTTTTCCTGTAGATAACCTTCGTATTCTTAAAACATAACTTAAGACTCTAAGATGTTCAAGCGATTGTCTTTTATCACATGAGATTGTTTTTAATAAACATATCTTCGATGGAACCTAAATTTGTTTCGCTACTTTTGAGACATACTTTTTAACGTGTTAACGTCTCTTTTTGTCAAATTTTGTTTTAAATTTAGTAAATGCGTAATTAGCATCGTGTATTCTTCAAAGACCTTTTCGTCCTCAGAATGGAGAAAATTATTCATATTCGGAGAGATAATTCTTTCCAAATTATAATCTCTTCGAAATGAGTCTGTGTTGTCAGAATTCTCATTTCAATTCCTACTATTAGTTCACTTTCTCCCTAGATATCTTGTTCAAATTTTCATTCATTAATAAAATATTTTATATTAATTCATTCAAGTTCAAATACATTTCTTTTAAAATTTGTAGGGAATGGCACACTGGATGCCAATACAGTTTTTTTAAAATATTAATTCATTAATTAAATTATATATTTTTCTAATTTTTAATTTATTTTGTGTTATTTATGTCGAAGTTACAGCTCTGCAACAGATGGTACCGTTGCATTTTTCTAACAAAGTAGGAATTGACTTCAAAAAAGTATTTTTTTATATTACTTGTTAGCAATCATTTTGCGTTTGTCTTTAACACTAGAACAGCCGGATTTTAGACTTATCTAAAACCACTATTTTGGGTAAATTTGACCTTGATAAGAAATTCAATCACAATCAAAGTAAATTATTTTTTATTGATAAATTGGGCTGAAATTGTAACATATACACGTTTTTATAGATTTAAAATTTTCAGCATTTATATTAGTTTTTAAAGTCATTTTTCCCCATAATTTCAGAGCATATTTTTTGAAATGATAGTATATAAATGACGTAATACAATGCTGTATATCTTAACACACATCATCCTTTCACTAACTTAAAGGTGATAAGAAAACAAAATTACAAAATAAAAAAATACAATTTTGTATACAATATGCTTCACAGTTCGACATTAGATTAAATACAACGATATGTGTACGCTTGACAGTGACTATAAAAAATTTAACACCAAATTGTCTTCTGGAATCTTTTACAGCCTGTAGAAGTTCCTTTTTGTCCCTTGCAACATTACAAGGTACATTTGTTTCATTTTGGGGATTGAACTCGATTGATTTGGGAGTAGAGGCAACCGTTACTAAGAACACTAATCCGTAGTTCTTCCGCGATCGCCAGGGTAAATTCTTGACTTGAAACTGATATGTTTGAGGATTTTTCTTGAAAATTATACTACAATTTTGTGCAGAAATATCAGAGACGTTGGAAAAAGATGACCAATTGAATTGCTTATTTTGTAAATTAATTAGCTAGTTTCATCATTGCCAGAATATAAAAAATTATTAAGAAATGCCTAGATTTTACATCAAAATTTGGTCAATTCATCGCTTGTCAAAATTTGTTTTGCATTTGTCCTATTTATTTGATATGCGTTGGATGAATCTGCCCCTTGATTTATACACGGCAACAATTGTTCATCAATGGGGTTACTACTTGCTCATAATTAAAGCTTTAATAACAAGTTTTCAATCAACTTGTACCAGGTGCTTCGCTCAGCTGCGGGCCGCGGTAGCCGAGTGGTCAAGGTATCGGATTGTGGCTGGATTTGTCACGAGTTCGAGACCAGTACCACTAAAGACCCGCCGTGTAGGGCAGTGATGCACGTTAAATCTGTCGAGGGCTCAAACGTCCTCACGTTGGTGTGGCAGTTAGGAGAGGGAGTGCCAGCTCAGGTGTCTTCCACGTCACTTGACCATGATTCAAAATTACATGGTCCGTCGCCAAAAGCCTTGGTGTTGCTGAACAGTGAAACTTAATTATTCTCTCACTCTCCGCTCAGTTACTTCCCGCAGCAAATGCGATGTATCGCATATTTTCACAGAAAAATTCAGCGTGTCGGCGTCCCTTTGAGCACAGATTGTCCCAATGTGTATACCAAAATCCTCTGCGTAAAGTTTTGAAGAACCTAGTGATCTACAGGCATGTAATAAGGCGAAAAATTAAACCTACCATTTACTATCATCTAACAATTGACTTCACGCTTCTGCAATGGTACATTGCTTGACAGTGCTGTGTGTACTTCATTCACTGTCAATCACTTGACCGAAACAGGATTTGTTCCAGTGTCACGAAAAGCAATAGGTTTTGGTCTACTTGAAAAATTAGATACGGAGATGACGTGTACTTATTGTTAGCAGAAAGAGTTGGTACTTAATTATCTCATCATTGCATATGTTCATGTTCGTGCCAACGTACTGATTTGCAAATAATATAAAAAATCACATTGCAGAAAATTTCGCATCATCGCTGTAATTTTTTAGAGGATACCGCATTCGTTGAGTTCACGTTATCAACACAAACATCTCAATCGTGTTCAGCTTTTGACTGCAGCTCTGGTAGGACTATATTCTCTGAAAAATTTCTGTGCCATGCCTACGCCACTGGATGTGTGCACATTTCAGAGAAGAATTAAAGAAACACTGCTAACTAAATGTGCACGCTATATTGTGATGAATGGTCTTCCTCGTCACTGTGCATCATCGAAACTAAACCAAATTGGTGTTTGCATTTCTCATCTTAACCTTCATAATAGGAGTAGCTTAGCCCGCGCGATCACTCGCGCGGGGTGTTCTGTACACCCCAGCAACAAGAAAATCCTCACAGGATTCTAAAAAGAATGTGCAGAACCACGATTTTTTCTGTAGCTGCACATTTTAGGTCATTGAACCTTCAGGCCTGATGTTATCCCTCTTTCTCGAAGGATTGGAATGTAATGACCTTCAAAAGTTTATCTGGGGGCTGAGAACTCCCGCGAGAAGTTTAGTATTTGTATACAGTCTGCTCTGAACGTTTGGAAAATGATTAAAATACTATTTTTCTACTTTCTACTATCATTACCTCATTAATTATAAAGTATATTTATTACTGGTATATATGTTTTATATACTGATTTATGAAAAAATATATAAAATTATGTGTTTTAAAAGGAAAATTTTGTATGTTTACTTTAAATTAATGTTAGTCTCATTTGTATGCAATAAATTTAATAATTTTATTTGTATAATACAAAAAATATCTTGTATTTTATAAATATGTATCAAAATGACTTAATTTTATTTTCATAATTAAATACACGTGTTAAAAGTTTGGGGTGTTCTCTACACCCCGCGAGTAACGACGGTAGCAAAAACAGGCGCGAGTGATCGCGTGTTAGTTACCCACTCACACAAACAAAAATGAGATATTGGTAAGTCGAAAACATACTTTCACTTGAAAAATGGTTATTATTTTATGAGGGTCAAATTGACCGTTTTGGCTCTTTTAAGTATATCCATGATTATTTATTTCTATAACAAATAAAAATTTGAAGAAATGTCATAAAACACATGAAATAATGTTACAAAAAGTCAAGAAATGTGAGGTACTGTGCTCCCTTTTATGTTGAAATAAAGCACGAGAAATTGAAAAATTTGTCAAAATTGCCCCAATGGCGCTTCTAGTGTTAAGGTATCCGAACACGTTCAGTCCTTTTTTTTTTTTTTAAAAAAAAAATAACAAACTAAATCACATTATAAATTCTCTTTTTTAGATATCAATACCAATAAGTACTAATATTTAACTTAAAATATTTTTAAAATATCATTTAAATTTTATAAAAATCACAGCTCTGTGTAAGTGAAATTTTAGCAATATTTCTGAAAAACTTCAAAGTAGTTGGAGAAAAAAGTAATAAACGTATATCAGTAAAAGTTTCACTAAAACAAATTATATGCATGTATCTAGAGAATGTACGAAAATCGTAACGTTTTATTAAAATATAACATTTTTAGAGCTGATCTAGTAAATATTATAAGAAATGTGTCATTCTTTACGAGACCCTTATTCAAATAACAAGCAATAACTAAAAAAATGTTCATGCAATAAAAAACATTTTAGTACATTTTCAAGAAAATAATATAAATATTAAATTCAAAAAGTATTTGAGAAATACATTCATAATATTTCGATTTATCAGATTCACCGTGATAGATTTTGAACCATTTAAATGCCCACATCTGGTAGATTCAAGAACCATTTCTGATTTTTATTTTAATTTTATAAAATTGATTATAACTTGGCCACAAGGTAAAGTAGAGATAAAACAAATTATGTTCTGTGTAAATCCAAAAGATATAGCTCTATTTAATAAAATATAAAACAAAATTTATGTTTTAACCAAATTTTGTCACTTTAACATGTTTGGATACCTTAAGGTATTCGACTACATTCGGCACCGTGATTTTGCAAAAGCATGCACACGAATATTTTTTTTATTTTTATTATTATTATTTCATGTCACTTAGACTAGAATACACGTACAAAATTGTGTTATCATTGTAAAGATATCACTACTATAAAAAACATTTTAAATTCATAATTTTGTCAAAAATGCACTTAGATTGACAAAAATGAAACTGAATTATCTCTATTTACAAAACATTCTCCTTATATATATATATATATATATATATATATATATATAATGCTTCTATCATAATATTTTGCTTATATCTAGCTAAGACATCTCCAGAGAGCTTGAACTAAGATTTTTGAAAAATTCACATTATTTTAAGAGTTACTATAAACCGAAATAATTATAAATGTGTTTTTGTTAAAATTTCTCCACTCGGATGTACTGAAATATGGATAAATCCACTTTTAAGTTATGTATTTTAAAAATCCTAAAGAGAGAGTTCAGGTTCTCTAGAGTAGTCTCAGCTATTATTAAGCAAAATATTATTTTTATAGAAGCATTTTGCTTTGAAATAGGTATTTCTAAGATCATTCTTCGCCAAAATTTTCATTTAAATAATATCCTTAAAACAATTTTATACTTGTATTCTAATCTATGTTACATTAAGTATTAAAAAAATATTCGTTTGCATGCTTTTGCAAAATCAAGATGCCGAACATAGTCAGATACCTTAGCATGAAGAACAGTAATATGTACAGTAGAACCTGTTTTTGTGAGGTCTTTTTTCTGTGAGATTTTATTTTTGTGTGATTTTTTATGTGCGATATTTTTTTATGCGATGTATGAATTACAATGGCTTTGTCGCCACTGTAATGTTTTCTATCTATTTACCAGTGGCCTAACGGAGAATGTTAGAATCCCTCTCCCCTCTGAAATTTAGGTTTCCCCTTTAATATTTTATAAATTGGGTAAATACGTATTTAGCGTTAGTCAGGCCTTGGGCCCCTAGAGTCCTGCCCCCCGTGATGCGGGGGTGTTCGTTACGCCACTGAAATCTAGACAATTCAAGATGCTCTGTTCATTTGGTATAAATTGTCTCCCGACAATGCGCATTCAGTTGATTTCTCTCAACGCTCCAGCAGCTCGCGCTTGATTGAAGACGAAACTTTCAATGACAGTGACATGAATAATTTGATAGATTATGAAGACGGACAAGAAGAACCGGATTCTTTGAGAGTGGATAAAAATATGCAGGGATCCATCTTTTTAACAAATTGGAAAAGCATTTTCTTAAAATAGATACCAATTAAGAAAAGAGTATAAAATTTCAAAAAAGGCTTCAATCATGTATAACTCGTTATTGTGACATTTACAATCTACTGACCACCAATCTACTCGTCAGAAAACATATCTCTTCTTTATGTTGTCAAAAAATAAATCAATTGAAATTGCACCTTCAAGTGACGAAAGCGATTTTGAACTTATGCATTACAGGCCTTTGGATTACGATGAGTAGCAATGAATTATGTATGCGCATTTTAAAAATTTATCCGTATACACAATGAGAAACTATGTGTTTTTAAAATGTTAAATGTGTAATAGTTAATTATTTATTTTGTTATGGAAGTTTGAGTTTGGTGTTTTATGGCGCAAGAGCCAATTTTGGCAATACTGCGCCAAACATTCATAGGTCTGTGGTCTGGATGGGAAAAGAAGAAAAGGAGAAATTGGATGACAGGATGGAGGGTCGAAAATAGAGACGAATCACTGGGGTACCCAGGGGTCTTGACACCCGTGTTTACCAAAGACAGTAAACCCCTTGGGAAAAGGAAAAGATCACTAGGGTACCTCGGGATTGTAACACCCGTAACCACCTAAAGAAGGTGAGCCCCCTGAGGGGATTTGTTATGGAAGTACTCTTACATAAATTTTGTAAATAATTGGTATATTTTATAAATGCGATTTTTTTTTATTATGCGGTCCTTATCCACTGCATAAAAAAAGTTTTTTGTAGTAGTTCCACGAATTAGTTTGTTTTATGTAAGAATTTTTGAATATTTTTTTGCGCGTTTATTTTTATTCTGTCCCTATCTACCGCACAAAAACAGGTTCATCTTTACTACCTGGACTAAGATTTCCCGTATTTAAACTTATAAAAGAAGCAAACCTTAATATTAAATGAGAACTTTCTTGAATCCCTAGAAAGGCTCTAGGGACCCTCGGGGGTCCACGGACCTAAGTTTAAGAATCGTTAAAATAAAACCATCTGATTTGAAAGAAAATATAAAGTTTGCATAGTGACATGTGCTAATTTAAACAGCAAATTTTAATTATTTTGCCATTTATTACTTAATTTTTTTTTCATTTGGCGATTCACACAATTTTTTTTTTCAGTATGCAAAAGATTTGCCTAACATATGAGTCTTTTAATATCTTATATATATAATGAGAGCATAATCTTACATACCCAACTCTTAATAGGGTTTTAAAAAACCTCTCCAGAGATAGCAGTATTCACTATCAATAACTGTTTCCTTTTGAGTTGCTCTAATTAGACAAAGAAAATAACAAATAAAAATAATTTCCGGTATTTAATCTATTTCTTAGATTTCTTTCGACAGAATTCTTGAATTTGAAGCTGCTAACGAAGGTCGCAGATATCGTGGGCATGATGTGGTTCATTTCCTTAATAATTTATTCATTAATTCAAGGTTAGTACCTTTTTGTTGCTTTTTTAATTAGTGATTATTAGTTTGTAAGCGCCTGTGTCGAATTGATTAAAATAATGAAAGATTAGTTGGCTAGAATAAGTGATGTGTGAATTTGAATGAAATGTATACGGCTGTGTTTTAAAATCATTCTTTATAGAATTAATAAACAATTTTTTTTTTTTTTTTTAAAAAAAGGAAGAAAAAAATTTTGTTTTTTAAGGTACCGACTACCCTAAAATCACGACTTTTTTTCAAAATTGACAAACATTTTTTTACAATTTTATTTTATAGGCCCTCTTATTAGCTTAATAAAAATACTGTTTTTTATTTTCCATTCACTAGAACAAAAACTACTCTTCTTTTAGTAAAAGCAGATGCCATAACTTTACACAAGATGCCAAACTTTAAAATGCGTTTTACTCGAAATGTGTTTTTATCGAAAAACTCAAACGGTGACAGCGATTGCTCAATAAATTTTGAAAAAAAATTTGCTGAATTTTTTTGTGTATGTTTTGTGTAACAATGGAAGTGTTTTGATCTTCAGATTTATCAATCACTGTTTTATTTCAAAATTTACAGTCCTTTATGTGAATATAATCAGAGAGTGTTTTTTTAAACAATTTCATATAATCACTAATAGAAAGTGCTCTAGGTTTTGTAAAAATTAATATATCTCTTATCCTGAAAGTCATTTCAAACATGAATAAGAAAGAAATACATCAAAACTGAAAAATTGAGAATTTGTTAATAAAATTTTTGTACAGAGAGGGCTCCGTTTATGTAATTTTTTGTACATTTTCACTAGTTTCTTCCCATTTTAACAGCTACAAATTTTTTTTCTCTTTTCAGTTTTAGAATTTTTTTTTCTTAAAATATTCTAAGTAAATCTAGCCGGCGGGGGGGGGGTTTTTTTTTTTTTTTTTTTTTTTTTTTTTAAAAAAGTTGTCGCAAGTAGTCGGATACCTTAAAATTATTATTGAAAAAGGTTTATTTATTCCTTAATTTGTGTACTTTAAATCTGTTAGTTGTTAAGCAAATCCGAAATTTTTATACTTAAATCTTGTTCAGATGAACATAGTGGCCGTGGTAGCCGAGTGGTATAGGTATCGGACCGTGGCTTACCTTGTCACGAGTTCGAGCCCAGTACCACTGAAGACCCGCCGTGTAGGGCA
Source organism: Trichonephila inaurata madagascariensis (assembly GCA_019973955.1). Classification (NCBI taxonomy): domain Eukaryota; kingdom Metazoa; phylum Arthropoda; class Arachnida; order Araneae; family Nephilidae; genus Trichonephila; species Trichonephila inaurata. The sequence continues at coordinate 98,384 of BMAV01000505.1, read as the reverse complement.
GCGATGCACGTTAAATTTGTCGAGAGCTGAAACGTCCTCCCGTTGGTGTGGTGTGGTAGTTAGGAGAGGAGGTGCCAGCTCAGGTGTCGTCCCCGTCACTTGACCATGGTTCAAAATTACGTGGTCCGTCGCCAAAAGCCCTCGTGTAGCTGAACAGTGCGACGTTTATATTCAATCAATCAATCAATCAGATGAACATAGGTATATTGATTCGGGAATAAGGAAAATTTTCTCTTGATCTCTCAAAGGAATTCCTCATGCCGCTAATTTTATTTTATTGGTGTTAAAAGTAAACTCCAGAGAACATAAAATTCCTATTACAGTGAACAGAAATTTTTCTCTGAGATTTTTTAAAAGGTAATTTTACACATACGTCTTAGGATCCCGAAAGACAGCGTACCTACGAGATCCCTATTCAAACACCAATCCTTCACTTTCTCCGTCGAATCCAATTAACCATTGGTCCACATATTAATGCTAATATTGTTTACTACTCTTCTATTTGCTTATTTTAATTTTAGCTATATCCTGTTTTAAATTCCAATTCTTTTTTTTTATTTTAAGGTATTTTTTAATTTTAAAATTAGCAATTAATATTATTCTTGAAATATTTTGTTATATTATGTATTCGAGGTGAATTTTGGGATACAAGATGCCTTAAAATTTAAAAGAAAACAATATCTTGGTGTTCTTGGGTTATATTATACTTATACTTATTAATGCTATTAAAAATGAAATAGCTTACAGTATTGAATGTTTGTTATGGCTAAAAAGGTGAACAATCCTTCTCGTTTTCATTCCATTATTCCAACGTATCGAAACCCTGCGCGAAAAAATTAGTTCTAATGTTATTTCTGCTTTGTTTGATTTATTTCTAAGACGGTAGTGTATCTATTATATTTATTGTATGTATATGAATATATAAAAGTAAAATACATTGACGGAAAGAAAATCCCATCACCAAGAAAAAAATGACTGTAGAGTAATGAAATTTGAAAAATGCAATTGTCTAATTAACATGCCCCTTCAAACCCACTTCATAATGTGATATATAACAAGAAACTAATGTAACAAAAATCTTGATCCATATTTTCAAGGATGAATTTGGTATGTGTAAATAGTATACGGAAGCCATAAACCACTCTTAAGGAAAGTAAGCTATTCCGAATGTAGGTATATAGGTCATTTTATCTTTATCTTGCTGTTAAATTTATACAATCTTTCGTTCAGTATTTTTTTTTTATTACCACATTGGGTCCGCACACATATTTTATTTTCAATGCATCCTGTTATCTTGTGCTACAGTTAAATTTAGAAGTTATCTTTTATTAAGTTATTTTATTGCATATACAGATAACACTGTTCTAGTATTTTTAAAATCCTCTATTTACAAAAGCAAATAGGGCTTAGGTTTTGAAAATATACTCGTATCGTCAAAGTTATGGCGGCTCAGCATTACATTACATAGTTAAGTAATTTATTTAAATATTAATTAAAAAATATTAAATCATCCATTATGTGTACAATATCAATTAAAAAGAGGAGATAACACTTGGAATATTTTAGAGAAAGATAATAAAAAGTTTTTTTTTTTTTCGAAATTTAAATTGACGGAGCTTGACATAAAAGAATTCATATTTATAATATTGCTATATCTTAAGGGAAACTATTTTTATTTCCAATGGAACTGGGGATTGATATATTACTATTGTCGACTTAGTACTTTCACCAGGAGCTGGTGTCTGTTCTTTTAAGTGCAGCACCATATAGGTGGATATCAATCACCACAGTGTAATTTTGAAGCCCAGTTTCCTCCTCAAAAAGAAGCATCTGATGCGAAATTGTATCTTACATCAGTGCTTCTCAACTTTCAATGTTTTCGATCCAATTTTCAACCATAATTTTCATGCCCCCCCCCCACCATACAATAATAATGTATTGAATTCAATAATAATGTACTTAAGCTACAATACGACTTTAATCATGAATTGTACAATTTATCAAGATATGTATTAAATTTGAATATAATTTGTATTTGACACAAGCCCATGAGGTCACTAGTAATTATTAAACTTATTCTAAACTCAGTATTGATGAATTAATGTTCAAATATATTGTGCAGTACTGATGCATTTATAAGTATATTATATCACTGTAAATGTGTGTTTTTTATTATCTCAAAAAGTATCTCAGTAAATTAATATTTTTGACACATTCGCGCCCCCTGGTAGGGTTGTCACGCCCTCCTAGAGAGGGTGAGTCCCACAGTTTGAGAATCATTTCCTTACATAATAAATTTTAACAAAATTCACAAAATTGAATGGTCTCTCTAGCCATCTGTTTCATATAAAGCACACATCTACGAGAAGAAATTTCGTTGTCAAATCTTTGATTATCCGTCTTAGAGATAGAGTCTCATTCAGGTGGTTTGGCTGTATCAAAACAGATTTAGATATGATAAAAATCACAAGAGTTGATAGACTGTTGCTAACGAAAGATTACTTCGAAGGAAGCATTTTAAAGAAGGCTGAATGCTACCAGTAATTATATGAGTAATTATGAAACATATTTAATAAATCAGTACAGTTGTTGGCTTTTGCTGATGACTGGATTTGCTTGATGATCATTGCTTGAACACCCACAGCACTAAGACAAGCCTTCTTATTTTAGAGAATGAGGCTCTCAGGATGGAACAGAAAATTAATGATAATAAGACCAAGTACATGCCTTGCACTAAATCATATCGTAACAATTCCCACTTTAAGGCTACACAGTACCCTTTTTCAAAAAAAAGAAAAAAAAGAAAAAAAAAACTTTTTGGACACAGTAACAATAAAAAAATAAATAAATTATATCTTATATTCATATTTCATTATTAAGTTGATTCTGAAAGCAAAAGGTCAGTTTGACCAGCCTTTATTTTACAATTTTAAAAAATTCAGAATGTCTTAAGTGTTTTCAAACTCTTATAAAATACTCAATTTTAAAAATTTTTTAGTCATTTTAAATAATTTATATTTCTTAGATTATTGCAAACAAAAGTTAGTATGGATTTAAAAATTTGTTTCCTTGTTGATTTTTAATAATTATTTTTCCAGCTAAACCTGGAAAAACACGAAAATTTTTAAATATTAACTTAAGCATTTTCTTAAAAAAATAACTAGAGATCTCAGTCATAAATATCTATCATAACCTTTATAGAACATGATCTTGGGAGTATCTAAAAAAATTGAACAGAAAAAAAAAAGCCTTAGGGATTATAAAGCACTCACATCGTCAAAATTAAAAATTTGAGAAAAACGCATTTAAAGTTTGTTAAGGCATAAAACAAAAACTAAATAAGCATGCAAAGTCTTAATCTTTTAATATGTTATTTTCCAACTTATGTTTTATATAAAAACACTACTTCAATTAATTATGACTGAAGGCATTTTTTTTAATTCAAAATATATTTTAGAACAATATTGATAGGGTTTGTTATGAGTAAAGGTCATTCAGCTTAATCTTAACAAAATATTTTCACAAAAGTTTTGAAACTTAAAGCATATATGTACAACATAATAATGAAACTAATTTAAGCTAAAAATCACCAGGTTTGTACATAAAATTTATTTTTTTATATTTAAATTGAAGAAAGTTAGCTAGTTTTAAAGTCGCCCTACAAGAACTCAAATACCATAATATAGTACTACTATATGTGTTTACTTTAATGTAGTTTGGTATATCATGAAAATATTTAGTTTTATCTGCAATACTTGTAAAAATTCTTGTATTCGGAAGTCTTATTTCAGTATTAGTGAAAGGCTAGTTTTTAGGTGTATCATTTTCAGTAGTATATCATCTCTTCCAAATATTGTTTCTCCTAGCAACCTGAGAAAATTTTGGCCACACATGGCATTTTCTCAATAGGAAAAAATTAATAATAGAACTTCTAAGTTATATAAACTTATTTAAAACAGATATTGGCTTATAAATAAAGCTTAAGTAAGTATGAGAAAAGAAATTCACACACACAAAATATAATCAAGCAGAAAGGATTTTAGTAATGAAAATTGAAATTAATAACTATTTCACACTGAAAGAGTTTCTTGTGCTCAAAAATATTTTATATAATTCAATTTAAGAGTGAAAGCAAGCTTTAAAATGAAACCGAAACCAAAATCTACGCTCAGAAAACTTGAAATATCTTGAAAAATAATTTGATAGCAGATCTGAAATTTGAAGGGAAGCTTCCCAATAGTATGGGCCAAAAAAAAAGATCTTTTTTAAATTTTTAGGACACTGTGTAGCCTTAAAACTGATGAGTATTATTTTGAAGTTTTTGACAGTTTCACTTATTTAGCTTCGGAAATTAACGATAAAATCCAAATGAGAACTACTATTGCTAATAGACGTCTCAAAGGAATACGAAAATATATGAAATCAAATATAATTAAAATAAAAACAAAGGTTCTATTGTATAAAAGTCTTTTAAGTTCAGTATTAACTTATACATGTGAAACTTGGTCCATGTCTCGAAAGTAAGTAAGTATGATAAGTATCTACGAAAGGAAGATTTTAAGATTTATTTTTGGAGGAATTGAGGAAAATGGAACGTGGTGAACAATATCAGATTTAGAGCTCTATCAATCTTATGAAGAATCTGACATTGTTAACTTCATCAAAATACAACGAATTAAATGAGCAGGTCACGTTGTCTGAATGGACAAAAACCGCACCACTAAAAACGTCTTCAATGCCCATCTAATTGGCACACGAAAAAAAGGCAGGCCAAATTTTAAATGGATTGATGGCTAGAAAAAGATATTCTAGTTTTGAGAACTAAGAATTGTGTGTGGAGAACACTAGCAGGAAGAAAGCTGGTATGGAAAAGGCCAAGACCCAGAGTGGGCTGTCGGATCATTGAAGAAGGAAGGCAGGGTACCAGGAGCACTAACTACTAAAAAAAAGCCTTACATTTATAAAATTTCTATAAATGTTTTTTTCTTGACTAAAAATATAAATATATATTGTTTGTGTTTTGTATTTTGAAAGAGTCAACATCAGGGGTCGGCAACCCATGGCATACGGAACAATTTTCGGTGGCACTCTACAGTATTCTGCAAATGTGTCAATTTTGAGTGGATGGAAGTTGATAAATTTGAAATTAACTTTTTTTATTTGACAAACATCATCAGAATTATGGAAATTTACGGAAATAGAAAAATCTGAAAGATAACTCCAAAGATAATCTTACAGCTATTTTATAAATTATTGAACGTCACATTGCTGGATAAATTTAATATTTTGATGAGACAAAAATGCATGTATACTCTGCTTTCACATTTTGGTTCTAAATATCTAAGTAAACAGATCCTTCCGCATATGAAAAATATTTCGAGTCTTCAAAGAAATCATTTAACAACTCAGAATCATGTCAAATTCAAAGTTACACATTAAACATTTGATTTTGCGATATAAAAATAGAGCGGTGCAGGATCAAGGTACACATTTAACATTTTTATTTATCTTTTATTTAACTATAATGAAGTACTTATACTTTGTGTTTTGTTAATTATTTGTTTTAATAAATATTTTTAAAAAAGCATAATATATGTATCACTTTAATATTTTATTTTTCATTTTTGTTGAAGAAATTTATAAATTTTATGTTGTTTATTTTTCTGTTAAAAATATATTTAAACGGGGCAAAATTAATCTATATTAAAACGGTTAGCCTATTTTATTTAGCACTATTCTCTAAGTCTGCATGTATTATCGTGGTATTCGAATTGTTTCAAAAATGTCCTACTGTAAAGTGTGCTGTATCACATTGGTATATTGGTTTGGTATGACACATGTAAAAGGTTGCGGACCCCTGGACTGCATCATTAACTTTTTTTTGATTTTTCTTAGTTCTTATTCCATTTAAATCGTGTATTTAGAAATTACATCAACTCTGAAGGTTTTTTTAGATTAATTTTGTGAAATGTTTTTCTTAACAAGGTTACATTAATAACAAAAATCCCGTTTAAATATAGTTTTTCAAAAAATTTTTAATTGTTGAGATATATTTTCTGAAAATATCTTATTTTTTTAAATGCATTGGAATGTTATTAATTTTATTTTCAACTCTGAAGGATTGTTTGGAGAGTATATACCTGATTGCGCAATCGGTAAGCACAGCTACTGTCGTATGTTTGCACCAACTATTACTTGGGGTAATGGATTCCCACCTAATGAAGAAGAATTAAGAGTACTTTGCCCGTAAGTCCAACCACTTTGTTTCACTCTATGCTTATGAGAAAATATTTGCTACGCTGATGCTTGAAATTATTTTAATTTTTTACTTTTTTTTTTAACAAAATAAAATCTAAAGCGTATTTATTTTCCCGTAATACTATATTTTGAATAAATTCTTATTATAAGAATGACACAATCTAATTTTATGCTATTGTTATAAAAATTATGTTTTCTGACACGATTTTTTAATTTTTTTATCATTTAAAAATGTTTACACACACACATATATATGCAGGATGTCCCAAGTTCTTTTAGGAGCAAACTTTAATTTCTGGGTAGGGGACATCAAAAGAATTCAGATCTACATAGAAACCTAAGGTCGAAAACGTTTTCGTTAGCCACTAGGGGGCGTTGTTTACAATGCCATTTACGTTAACAAACCTGCACTACCACCATCATTTCAGCTTTTAAACTAACAATTGACAATATTCTAAAAATCGGATATTTTTCACAAACTTGGAAAACAGCCTTGGTCATTCTGATCATTTCGGCGATATTAGCCCAAAAAACAAGTCTTACTCATCACACACTTCTTACACGAACACATCGCTAAGCTGGAGGAATGATTCTCCGTTTGGAAGATTGCATTAAATTATATCTAAAACGGTGGCCATCTTCTTTTCACACCACATCAAAAAAGCAACCGCCTGATTTGTATCTACACAACACACACATTCCCTGGTCTCTCAACACTAAATCGTTTATCTAGATGTAATCTTAGATAAACGACTCACTTTTAAACAACACAAAATACATATTCGTAGAAATTTTAATATTTCCACGGCTAAAGTTTACCCTTTAATTTCTCGGAAATCATGTTTGTCTATTACAAATAAAATCCTTATTTATACACTGATTCTCAGACCTGCTCTGACATACGCTTGTCCAATTTGGGGGCTCGCAGCCTACTCTAATATTAAACTTTTAGAATCTGCTTAAAAAAAGTTATTAAGACTATCAGACACAAACGCAGTTTGGATCATGAGAAATGAAGATATCAGGACTACTTTCAACTTCGAAACTCTTAAAGAGGTTTTTAAGAAAATAGCAATTAACTTCTTTACCAAAATAGATTCTCACGATAACAGAACAATAGCCAGAATTGAAAAATATATTTAAATACTCTCTTTAATCGTGCACGGAATATATATATATATATATATATTCTGTGTAAAATCTTTTATTCTTTCTTTAAATCTCTACTCCACTCCAAAATTTCCTCATTTTCCAAAATCCAAATTAACCGGCGTGCTCAAACCTACCTCTATGTGCCCGATTGATAATTTGAGCATCGACCTTTATAAATATTTTCAAATACTGCTGTTGATGTATCCAATACGGTGTTCTTTTGTTCCACCAGCATATTTGGGTTTTTGTCTTTGAGCACTTTTTTTATGGACTTCCAACAAGGAATCTGGTTGTGACGAGTTTGGGTTCTATTTTTGGAGCACCCTGTTACATCCCGCTGGTCACGGTTGTGAGAGGGTTCGAAGGAGAAGTAGGCATAATCACAAGAATATAACTGCCTTTATTCTATTTTTAGAAGTTTATGAAATACACTTTTATAACTTAACTCTGGAAGCAAAATGAAATCCTAACCGATAAGCAGAAAATTAGACTATCGAAAGTACTTATCTGGATAGAAGCTAATTTTTATGATCCTTCCTGAAGCCCGAAAGCACGGTCAGCTCCTAGATTGGTTGCATAACCATTTCCTAGTAGATTCTCCGTCGACTATAAATCTTAAGATGCACGACCACCACACAGTCGCTGTTTACGTTTACTAACACTTAGATTTCCTCTTACTGAATAAAGCTTATAACCATTAACCCGCATATTCAACGATAGACATTTTAAAAGTAATTACATTTGCAAATCAAGCCATCTCTACGGAAATAGGTTTTTAACTTAAATCACAGTTAAAGAATATTTTCCCTAAGATGATTAGTAGAAGACTCCAATACAACCCTGCATATATATCATGTATTGTAATTCTTAGATTGACAGGATAAATGCAACGTGCAGCCGTTTATCATATCATATTATATTTTATTTCAACATTCAGCAAAGCAGTCTGCACTCCAAGCCATGGCAAAACGAGTCCTATTTTCAGCGTCGATCAGGAGCCAGAGAATCGTTCGTTCACGTGGTTTCTCATAAGTTCGCCGGAGTCGAAGTCAAAGTTCTTAAGCGGGAGGCGGGTTGAGTTGTTCTGGTAGATTTTACCCCAACTGACACTTGAAGGGTTGGGGGTTCATCACATGTTCCCCGTCCGCATGGTTTGTACAACATCCGGGACAGGATCACTGTTGACACATCGATGACTGAAAAAATTAGCTACGTTGTTTTTAAACTTCTATAAGTTACTTTGATAATCAACATGGCGTGGAGTACCTAATAATGTGTTACACAGTTCCTTTTCTCCTGTCAATCTAAGAATTACTCCAATACATGATAAAACTAGTCCTATTTTCAGCGTCAATCAAGAGGCAGTGCATCGTTCGTTCACGTCATTCCTCGTAAGATCGCCGGAGTCGAAGTCAAAGTCCCTATGCGGGAGGCGGGTTGAGTTGTTCTGATAGGTCTTACCCCAACTGACACTTAAAGGGGTGGGGGTTCATCACACACACACAAACACACACACACACACACACACATATATATATATATATATATATATATATATATATATATATATAAATTCCAATTTTAAAAATAATTTAATAAATGTATTTAGCGAATGATAGACAGAATATAGGTAATTTTTCCGTTTCCCTTTTCAAAAATATTAATTATAATTATTTTTCAAAGATTTTAATTTCTTTTTTCTCTTTTCTAGAAAAGTTATGAGGTACTTGGATTGCTTTTTAGAGTATAGTGTAAACTGTGCTTATGTGTATGACGAAACGAACGAGACAACAATTGCCACTCGCAAAATGATTCAAGAACTTTGCGTGGAAAATTCTCGATTGAATAGAGGTATGAGCATTGCATTATTAAGAGTTACAACTTTTCAAAGACAGTAAAATTTTGTTTGCCTTATTTTGTTTCATTTCAACTAACTAATTATAGCTGCAATTCTTGAGACAATTATATTCCAAAGATTTCACAAGTGTTTTACTTATGGTGTTCCTTTTAATTTTTCTCTTATCAGAATAGAGGCCATGATGGACTAGAGGTCATCGTCAAGAATTTGAGTCAGGCATTTACGAAGTCAAGGATTTGAATTCTTGTTTCACTGAATACCCGTGAAATGAAGCTGATACATATTATCTCTGTTGATGCTTAAAGTCCTCACTTTGGAGTGGTTGGGTGTGGAAGTTATTAGAGTAAGGTTAAAGGTCTCAGGTGACACCCTTATCACTTGACTGTGATCCGAAATGACGAGGTCTTGCTTACAATGCGGCTACTAATAGAAACTCGTTCACCTTATCTGAATAGAGAAATACCCAAACTGTAGTTTGATCATTCTGTTTTCATTGTTGAATATTCAACTTTTATGCTTACACACATTTAAACTTTTCTAACATTTTGTGTAAACTGATGCACGAATACCATAGTAAATATCATTCGCGACAGACATCTCACTTTTTTATTTAGAATGAGTGAATGTAAGTTATATTAAAGTCACAATATATAGCAACACGAGGTCTACTGGCGAGGGAATTTGTAAATTTGAACCTCGTTTAAGTGACGTGGACTGAGCTGACACTCCCTCTCCATACTACCACTTCAAGCCAACTGAAGGAAGTTTCTGTCACGACAGGTTCAACGAGCATCAGCCCTCTCTACACGGTGGTCTTTTTTGAATTAGAGGTCGGGGCTTATGAATGATTTGGATTGTATACTTTAACTCAGCCCTTCTCAACCATGTTTCTGCGAAATATTTATAAGTATTTTGGAAGAAGTACAAAAACAGCATGTGCGTCACGCAATCAGACTACCCCCTCCCCTTCTGATTCTACACTGTACTCGAGTAACGATCGGCAAAGTGTATACCATTGTATATGCATTAGCTGTACAAGTAGTATAGAATGATGTGGCTAAATAAACAAAGTGCTGAAGCATAGTTTTTCTCTTTTATAATTTTATTAGTCTTATTTTACAGTTTATTTCTTATTTATTTAACTCTTCCATAGTTTTAAACGGTGGTAAAAATATGAAATGTTGAAAGAGCAAACTGTCCAGATATGTTTAAGACTAGAGGTAAACATGTGGAAGCATATCATGCTACCCCACAACGGGTCCTGGGTTCACACCCAAGCTGGGCAACGACAAAACAGCTCTTCATCCCTTCAGTGGGTCGATAAATAAGTACCAAGATTGGTTGGGAACTAAATACTGGACGTTTTAAGTCAGACTAACCACCTTTAGGGAACATCTGCTCATGCACTTCATTGCCCAAGGTTATGAAAACTGAGATGGAGGCAGTAGACTTTGACCTTCATGGGCTATTGTGCCCCTGAGCTTAGTTTAGGGGAAAACGTTTAAAATCCCATACAAAACTCCTAAAGACTAATATAGTAATAAGGGCAAAAATAAATAAATAAAAAGGCACGTATTTACTTTGAAGCAATAGACATTACATAGACTGATATTCTACGTAGTATTTTCCAAATTTTTTGGGACAAGGTGTAGAACACCTTACCCTTAATAGTTTGCAGCACCGAAGCATATCTACCTTGAAAGTAGTCCCCTTAGGTGGCGATGCACTTCTGCCAGTGTTCGTATAACTTCTGGAAGTACAGCTGGAAGACATTTTTCGCAGCATCCCATAAGGCCTCCTAAAATACTATTTCCACTTCATCTAATGACACAAAATGGCATCTCTGTAATTTTTTTTCATTTATGGAAACAGATAAGTCACAAGGTGCTAAGTCTGGAGAATAGGGGGATGTGAGAGCACGTTAGTGCGGATTTTGGAGAGGAATGCTTTTACCAATTGGGATCGATGTGCTGATGCGTTGCCATGCAGAATATACCAGTCATCACTCTGCCAAAACTGAGGCAGTTTACAATGAATGGATTCCTCAAACGACGTCTCTCTTTGAGAAGTGTGTAGCTTCAGCAATTTCTGCAAGTGTTTGGCGATGATCTTTTCGAACACTTTCAGACACTAATGCAACATTTTCCTCATTCCGTGATGTTGAAGGTCGTCTAACACGTTCCTTGTCTCCAATGGATTCTTGGCCCTCTTTAAAACGCCGATTCCATTCGTAAATCTTGGAACTCTATTGGTAGATTCACCATACACACCATACACCTTTCTTTGCCTTTTAAAAGTCTCCATTGGTGTTTAACCGAAGCGTTGACAGAATTTAACCCTTTTCTGGGGAACATATTCTAGAAAAACATGCCGAAAAGTGTGGAGGGGGGCATCTTTAATTTTGTTCATTGTGTCCTCAAAAGGTTAGAAATATAACAAGTTTTTCCTTAAATTATATCAAAAGGAATCAAATGCATAGTTTCAAAATATATATCACAAACTAATACATAATAATACTATTATTTATATGAGCTATCATGAATTCCATGCCAGATTCTTTTTAATTCCCCCAAGCCTTTACGGTATTGTACATACGAACGGTAAATCTACAAAAATCCAATAAATGGCGTTAAACTGCCCAACATTTCGCGGGAAAGTATCGCCAACTATTAGGAAATTTTTAAATTACATGTTATGCGTTGGACGAACTAAGTTCAGACTGAACGGTATTTAAACACCAATTTTTTTTTTGCCCAAACTCGGGTCGGGCATTCCAAAATTGGAGCATTTGCGTTGCCCGAGTTGGGTTCGGGCATAGGCAAGGAGTTAATGTTGCAGCGCTGTTCAAGAAAACCATCTTCTTACGTCGCGGAGCAAAGATAATTAGCTTCGGATGGTAAGGGTTGCGTATGCGGTACGGTCTCATGACAGGGATTAAACCAACCTAGCCAGGAAGGAGAGAGTTGGGAGAATTTATTTTACGTAGTTTAATTTTAAGTACTTGCTTTCGTCGTCAACAATAGCCGCAGTCCCCAAATTTTTGGATTGTACTAAGCATTATGTTCTCTTCTTTTTCATCGAGGTTGGGGTAATAAACACTCAAAATGCCCACAGCAAAATAAAACAAACATTTCAAGACGAATAAAATTAATATGAAAAATAAAAATATAGATTATTTTAAAACCCGGTTAAGACTTCAAAATACAAGAGTAGAGATTTTTATATACACTCGAGGTTAAGGAAAAGGATCAAAAAGGAAATTACATGGTGCCACCGTAACGGGTCTATCCGCGTACTTTCCACTAATAGTCCTCTTCGGGAGCATTGGGTATTTAAAAATTATTCTATTATATACCTTCATCCGAAGAAAAAGATGGGATAATGTAAATTAATACTTGTATATAAAAATTAAATTTTCGAGTATAAGAGAGAGAGGTTAGACTGCTAAAGGATAGCAGTGATTGATTAACGTGAAGTCAGGCGTGAGTACTTGGTAATTAAGGATTAAAGTGGATTAGGTCGCTTGGAATTAGATGGTGTATTACCTGGACGTAAGTGATCCGATGTATTAAGTCTTCTAGTATCTCGTCTACCACCTTTTGCTGTCCATATTTAGTAATTGGTGCATTTCTTAACTTGGGTTACTGAATTTGTGTAGTTGTACATGCATGTGAATAAACAGAAGTTGTTTTGAATATGGCTAATCTTCCTTCCGACCCTCACACACTAATGGACGTCCCGGATTGTCCATTACAGCAGTGCACATTGCACAAAAAGAAAACATAACATTTTAGAAGTTGTTAATGCCGGGTGTAAAATTCTACTGGGTAAAGTGTTCAGAACTTTACTTAGTGGCGTGACAGCCCATGAGGGCCAAGACCAACTGTGCACAACTTAGAATACGTGACCTTGGGCCCTGAGGTGCATGAGCAGATCTTCCGGTCAGTTTGTCAGTCGAACGTGAAAGTGTTCATAGAAGATTCATTAAGTAAAGTTGAAAAATTCCACATTCAAATAATACAACAAGTTAATGAATCACATGGTGCTGATGAGTTTTTGCATAAGTTACTGAAAAATGGCGATTTTTTTTCACCTGAAGTGGGCAAGTCAGAAGATTAAATCAATAGATGTCATGTTCTATCTTTCTAGATTGTCCTAGAAGGGAGTAAAACGAATTCAGTTTGTCCAAAGTGTTTTCATATTAAAAAATAATCAGAACCGTTTCAATTTATTTTCTTTATTTTTAATGAATTTTTAACTGATTATTTCAACTATACCGTAGTTATCGATATAGTTGAAAATTATCTTTCTACTGTCATCGTCTATATTTTAGTGCGGTATTTCATGTAACTAATTTATCTGCTCAATTTATTTGCTAATACCGTCTATTGTTAAGGCTATGGTGCTTAGGGAACCAGGACATGCTCGAAAGAGTAAAATGCCAAAATTAAGCCTCTTTGCTTATGAGACACATATATCTTTTAAAATTTCCAATAGAGCTTGTATTTTTATGTTTTTAATAAAGATAACTTAATTATTCTGTAGAACTATAAAAATAACTTTTTAGTTCAAAAGTTGTATTTTTTTCCCTACTTAATTTAAGTAATACATAATTTTTGAAAACTCGTAATATATACTTATGTTTAGGTTTTATTTTTTAAAAAAAGTATCTTTTTTTTTAAGCAAAATATTTTTATCACATATATGAAACAATACACAAAATATAGTGAACCCTATTTTTTTACTAAAATTTTAGTATAGTTTTTGTAAAAAAAATTATGAAACTTTAAAATTTGGAAAATTTTTATTTTTCTGCTTTTTTTATGCATAAAACCATTTTTAAAAAATTAGGCACTATTTTAATAGAAAAACAATTAGGCTCACTATATGCATAGGTATCTTTTATAGAAGTGTAAAAAATCTAAAATCATGTAGTGCAATAGTTTTTTTTTAAAAAAATAAACCTAAACGCAAAATATATGCTTTTCAGAAAAAGTAAAAAAACTAAAAAACAATGTTTTCACATATTATACACTTGATTAATATTTAATTGCCTATTTTCGTATGCCTAATAATAATGTTAATTCATTTTCTAGAGTCATTAAATTCATATGTTTTTTTCCCTTTAAATTAGTTAAAATGAACATAATTTTCTTTTCGAGATCTTGTAATACTTTCATGTAGGTACCATTTCTTATACTAACATTTGTGGAATTTACAAAAAGTTTTACACATATATATAAAGCAACATATCAAACATAATGAACCAGTTTTTCAATTAATTAATTGCATAATTTCTTTGAAATAATCACAAAACCTTAAAAATTTGAAAATATTAATTTTCTTTTTGCACATATAAATCTATTTTTTAAAAAATTAGACATTATATACCAAAACATATTTTGTTCACTATATGCACATCTATCCTGTTTAGATATATTTATTATTCATTCAAAAGAAAAAAAATAAGAAGTTTATATAGATCAAACACAGGAGAAACTACACATTTAAAATATGTCAAAAGGGGCGTGGTCACTTGTTTACATTTTTATTATTCATATTTTAGGGTTATTTTATCAACAAATATATGAGTATTATATTTTTTTAAATTTAGAAAAATACGCAGTAAGACATTCTGATACAGTTTTCCGATTTAAATTGAACCAAGACACAACTCGCTGACAGATAGTGGGAAAAGATTTTTTTAAATAAAACTTCCCTTTGTTGACTTGGTCACTATATGAAATATTATATTTAGAGAAGGAACAAGAGAAGAAAGAAAAAATTTGCAAAATTCTTATTTTTAGAACCTAAATCACACAATTTACACTATATTAAGGCAATCAGCTTTATTTTGATTTTCATGTATATATATTTATGCAATGAAAATGTAATATTTGTATAATTCCATTGAATTCTTGCTTCTTAAAAGTTTAATAGTTATCATACAATAACTCTATCAGTTATAGAAAATGCTAGATTTTTACATTTAATACAACAGATCTTCTCTTTTCAAGCTTACTTGAGGAGCGCAGAATGTTTCAGAAGTTTGGTGAATACAAACGTAGGCTCTGAATGTCACAAAAAGGCAGATATTATGTATAATGCTTACATTCTACATCGAAGTGAATACTATGATGTAGATGATGCAGACCGATCACGTCACAGATATTGCTTGTAAGTTATCATTTTATTAATGTTTGTAATATTTTATCTTTATCTATGGTGATATTAAACTATCAGGGATCTTAAAATGTATGTTATCATTAAATTATTTTTACCGTAAAATTCATCGTATAACGCGCACCAAAATTTTCAAGCTGCAAGTTTTAGTTTTTAGTTAAGTAGTATAACGCACACCCATTTTTTTACGATGAAACCTGAAATGTCCAGTGCAGTTTTCTTATGTTTTGAAGTCCTTTAATCGAGGTATTATTCCAAGCTTTAGATAAAAATAGTATACTTTACAACCCTTTAAGTTCACACGGAATGTCATTTTTTTAAAGAAACAGTATTGTGCGATATATGTAGAAGCTTAATTTCTTTCTATGGTTATCTTTTTATTATTTTTTTTATTTTTGAATCTCTCATTATATTCGGCATATAACGAACACCTGAAAATTGTGACCTTCATTTTGTATTTAAAGTACGAGTTTAAGGTCAGATTTTAAGATACTTAAATTTTATTATCAAGAAGATTAAATGTTATGTATATAAGGATAAATCACATTTTTTTTTTTTTTTTACAAAATTTTACAACCAACTTATATTGAAAACATGTTCTCTGGTATATAGATAAAGGAGGAAACAAAATAAAAGAATAATTTTTAAGTTAAGTACTGCTGCAAGTAGAATAAAGTTTAGGTGCTATATTTTTTCTTACAGTAAAAAAATCAAAGTAATTTTTCTCAAAAAAAAAACAAGTACGTTAGTAATTTTTTAATATTTATTGCGATGAGAGGACTACTATTAAATAGTTACATGAAAAAAAAACGTGTAATCGATGGCCGCTGCTATCCATTAGAGCAGGGGTGTCCAACCCAAATGACTTTGCGGGCCACTTCGGAAAAACATTATAATCTCGCGGGCGGCACAAAAAAAAGAACTTTTTTTATCAGATTTGGAAGCAAAAAAACATATATTGGAGTGAAAATTTAAAACAGAATGAATTATTTTTATTGTTTTCATTATTTTTCTGGCATACAGACATAGAGATAATATAATAATAATGTATAATATAATAATGCAATGATGGAATAATATTTAAAACACTACATTATTGCCATTTTTTTGACAATTACGGTGTTCCTTTTGAATTGATCTTTCGCTACACGTTGGTGAAATTTGATAGTGCTGTCATTCACAAACGATTAAGTATACATTGTCCTTTATCTATACCGTTCTGAACATCTTTTTTTAAAACTATAAAAAACATCTCTGACTGCCTCTTGCTTTTTGGGCACTCCAAACAGAAAAGGATGAGGAGAAACGAAAGTCGCACACACAGAGAATCATGTACCACCGATAAAAAAGGATATGCATAATGCAATTCGGAATTTAATAAAAAAGTAATTTATTATAGTAAAAAATCATAAAAAAAAATATTTATAAGAAAACAAAACTTTCTATAGTGCTTCTTTATACTTGACGGGATCTTTTTTATCCAAAACATATTACTTCAGTATTTTTCGATCTTTTCTACTAAAGTTAAGTAACTCCACAACCATAAGAATATCAATTTATAGTGCATTAGACAGCACCATAAAGTAAAACTATTTAGATAATTTGAGTTAGATTTCTGATCGGTGACTTTGTCTTTTATGAATCCAAAGATAATTAATTTATATATCTAGAGAACATATATCGCGAGTTCAAGTAAGAAATATAAAGAACCCATGACACCTAATCTATTAAACCAGTGCTTCTTAAACTTTCTATGTCTGCGACCCAATTTTCGATCATAATGTTCATCGCGCTTCCCTCCATACAATAACAATGTATTGAATTCAGTAACAATATAATTTGGTACTAAAGCTACAGTACGTCTTTATTTATAAGCTGTACAAAATATTAAGATAAGTATTAAGTTATGTATATAATTTTGTTTATGACAAGCCCATGGGTAAATTAAATTATATTAACTTGGCCCATTAATTGAATATTGATGAATTAATAAAATGAAATACACTGCGCAATACTGGTATATTTATAAGGTATATTAATAATTTTTATTTTCGACTTTTCAATATGCTCACGCCCCACAGTTTGTGAGAGAAAAGCTGTATTAAACTTAATTTTGGAGACGAACGAAACACAACATAGTAACAGCGAACTTCTCTTTTCCTGAAGTAATGGAGCTGATTTCCTAAATTTCTGTAAGAACATTAATGACAATTTTTAAATCTCTATTTTATTTCTGAAACAAAGTGGCTAAGTGCATCGCGCTTCCACACCATAGGCCCGAGGTTCCAAACCCGGGCTGAGCAAGATTGAGTCAGCTTTTCATCCTTTCAGTGAGTTCACGTCAGACTGACCACCTGACCGGACCATCAGATCATGTACCTCAGGGCATAAGGTCGTGTATACTGAGCTGGGCATAGTAGGCCTTGGCCCTCATGGGCTGTTGCTCAACTGAGTTAAGTTATTTTATTCCTAATATATTACTTTTTTTATTTATAAAGTATTGTCAGATTTCAATACAATTGTTATATTCATGTACCTAAAAAAATCATCTATTTCCTTATATATATATATATATATATATATATATATATATATATATATACAAATAGCTTTCAAATCTAACTAGTCAAGATAGTAGGTAATATTAGCCATTGTAGTATAGTACTTAACCCCTGGCACCAAGTTTGCAGACTTAAACAAAATTTTGGGGCTTGCCAACCTTTATCTGTAATTTGCCTATACTAATTAGCCATAGGGAAATGAAGGAATAATATAATGAGAAATTTAAATATTACAAATACAATACACATTACTATTAAAATATAACGATAAAATTATAGCCTACTAGTATTTACTAGTATAGAGTTAAAATCGATGCAGTAAAGTAGATGATAAGACTTACTTCGTGAGAACTGCAACATCTTATGTTTCCCGCCAGATACGAGGAATATTGGGTAGTACCGCATAAAATTAAAATTATTAAATTATGAGAAAATAATATTAAGTTTATATGTATTAAAAAAAACCTTAAATATTAATGTAAATTTTATCGAAAATGATAAAACTTCTCAAACACACACATGATATATATATATATATATATATATATATATATATATATATATATATAATAAAAGTGAAGAAGTACTAGAACCTACAGTGCTAAAGCAGGAAGAAATTGGAATTCACCAGACACAACAAATGTAGATACAAAAAAGTCTGGACTAAACTGGAGACCTATTATGTTTTCTAAAGCTGTCGCTGAATTAGGCCAGCGAATTAGAGTTAGCAATGCTTTATGGATCCAACCTTCCCCGTACAGCAGAAACTTTCAACATAATAGGGGGGAAAAAACAAGTTGAAAAGTTAAGCCTAAAACAACACGTGGAAGAAAAACCTGATAATATATTAAAATGAAGCTAAGAAAAGAGAACAATAATGAATGTCTCAAAGAGAGGAATAATAATAAAATTAAAAAAAAAAACTTACGTGTAAAATAATTACTGGAGATCGAAAATTCAACCTTCCACAGTAAACACCCAACGCGAAATGACTTAAAAGAAATGAAACGACTATTAGAGAAGGAAAAATCATGGCGCCACCTGGATATTTATTTTGCAATTAAATAAACAAGTAAGATTTTTTTAAAAATAAACTAAATAAAGGAAGTTTTAAAAACGATATAGTGAACAAAGTTAAGAATAGATAAAATCAAATAGAAATATATTACAAAGTAAATAAACTTGGATGATTATATACTAATCGATATATTGCAATTAAAATAAGCGCTTAATTTTTTTTTTTTAATATTTTTTAAAATAAACTAAATAAAAGGAATTTTAAATAAAATAATTAATTAACAAGGAGAGGGCACGACTAAGGAAATTCATTTGGGATCGAGACTTGGTGAAATAGTAGTACTCTTTTAGGGTGTTCACCCCTCAATGTAATTCCGTCGAATGGCCAGTCAATTCGGAGAAATCCAACTTCGAAATTCATGCTTAGCTTTTATACAATTAAATTTTAACTTTCCC
>BMAV01000505.1:25746-69456 GCA_019973955.1 Trichonephila inaurata madagascariensis | reverse complement strand
CAACAAAACAAAAACGTTTACAAAATTTCATGTATGTAGACTAACAATTCAAAACGGGATTATTTTTTTTTATATAGAATGCCCCCTTAATCCCTTGCAACACCCCTTGAAAGTCGATTTCCAAAAAAACCGTTGTTATCAAATCTACAATTACCAAACTAAGCCTACTTAACAAATTTTAAGTTTGTACATTTAATATTTCAAAAACACGCATTTGTTTATCAGTAACGAACACTTTCACACCTGGCAACACCACTTGTAAGTCAGCACCTGATAAAACCGTTCATAGTAAATCAATACTCAACAAAAGAAACATGTGTAGAAAAAATAAGTTTGTAGGTTTAATAGCTCACAGAAAGGGATTTTTTTCCATTTATCGTCCCCCGTAACCCCTCTTGGGTGTCGAAAATCGAAAACCCTTTATTAGCACATCTCTACTCAAGAAAAGGATAATTTTTTTATTAAAACGCCCCTTAACCTCATCTTCTCTCTTTGGGATTTATTATCGTAAATCACTTTCTTAGCGGATCTCTACTTTATGAAAAGGAACATGCCTGGCAAATTTCAAGTCTGTGGGTAAAATAGATCCGGAGATTTCTGGATGAAAGGGTGCGTGAGTGTGAGTTGCCTTTCTCCTAAATTTTTTCAGGCATACATATTTAGAATATTCTGTTTACCTTAAGCAAATGTTTATTTTTGTTTTACCATTAATTATGAAAAATTTAAATAAGTTTTCTGTATTCAAGTTAAATTATTTATTGGATTCTAGTACGCGCATTGACTCTGGATATGTTTCTTTACTTTTGAACATAAATAACAGAGATTTTACATCACCTTTCTTGAAAAATTGAGCATTTAAAATACATACGTTAAATAAAAAAAAATTTTAAAAAATTTATTTCTTTATGCTTTTCGTTTGTTCTTGTTTGAAATTATGTTAAGACCTTGATCTTATTTTTTTTAAATATTCTTTCTCCTTCAAATACATTGTTGTAGTTAACACTGTATACATTTGATTAGGAGGTTTTTAACGATAATATTTTAATAACGATATAATTCGTCAGTGTAATGAGTCTAACACTGATAGGTACAAATTGCAATTTTATATCTTCAAATTTAAGAATGTGTACTAGTTTGATATGCATCTAAAATAAGCGAATCACTTTTTTTTCTACACATTCAACGATGACCCCGGGGTACCCCAGTGATCCTTCTCTATTTTCCACCCTCCATCTTGTCATCCAATTTTTTCTTTTCCCGTCCAGACCACAGACCTATGAATGTTTGGCGCAGTATAGCCAAAACTGGCTCTTGTGCCATAAAACACCAAACTCAACTCCACTCAACTCAACACATTCAGCGATTAGAAGTCATTTAATCATGTGAAGTTCGCCTTTTTATTTAGTTCCTACATGTTTCGAAATAATTTTACTCCCTCCTTCGATTTCACGCATTCCAACTGACCCAAGTTTCCTCCTAAATTTTTCTCATGTAAATATAAATAAAGTTCTAGAAAATCCTAGAACATTAATACCTTGAACCTAGCGATAGTCAACCACGATAGTAAACGAGTATAAGTCAAATTCGCCGTAAGTCGAGGTATTATTTCATATATAAAAAAACATAAATTATTTTTAGTTAGAGACAAAGATGGAAGAAAATACTAATTTAGAAAAAAAATATGTAAGTAAATCTTAGACAACATTAATACAAAATATCCAGTTAAAGGATGATGTAAAAGGTTTCCTAAAATTTAACGAAATAGTCTGCCGGCTAAAATAACTTTCTTTTTTCTCCCGCAAAATTTCCTCGTGGCATGCTAAAAATTTTTAATTTCCTCGTTTTGTTGAAAAAATACACTCTTTGTCGTTGTCTATATTTTCTAAAATTTGTAACCCTTTTTCAATTAAACTGAGGTTATCTATAAAATTCACAGCCGTCATTCCATCTTCTGATTGAACGGGGTCTAAAAAGTTCTTCAATGTCTTGCTCTTGCTCATGCATTTCTATGAGCTCGTCAACTCCTGATTGTAGGAATCCAGCAGTTCTTAAACGTCTTCATTATCCACTTGTAAATTTATTTTCCTGACAAGATTAAGAACTTCTTCAATCACTTTACCAATTTCATCAAACTGTGACTCTGATTCCATCTTAAGTTCAGAGATGAAAGGAAAAAAAAAAGGCACAGCATTAAAACAAAAACCGAATCGACATGATTTGAAAATTGGGTAACTCGGGGTTAGCTTCATTCGGGATAGCGTTCGTCGAGATATATCACTGTATATAAAAGTGAACATAAAAAATTTATATTTTGAAATAAACTACTTACTAAAGAGGATTACCATAAATTACTGATGAGTGAATTTACCTTGGATTATGAAAATTTAAGAGTTAGAGAGGATTCATTTCCTTCTTCGTGAGTTATTTCTTTTAAGCCAGCATTACCTTGTTTTTTTTTATAAAAAAATTGCTATTTATTAATCTTCATTTGAAGGTCTTAAGGCCGGGATGGACATTAAGTCGATCGCGATCGACCGGTGGACCGCGAAGACATTTGAGGGTGACCGCTTTCCCATAAAACGTTAGACGCGCATACTAAAAGAAACACAGGTGGGAATCAAGATAATGGAAACACCCATGAATAAAACTGCAACCCAAATTTGAGAGACATTTCAAGAATTTACTAGACTGGAATCAAAAGTTGCATTCATGGGTTACTCATTTGGCAATGCTGTTGCAAAAAATATAACAAAAAAAAAGTTCTTTTTATCTCTCGAGGAGAAAACGAAGCTTTTCTCCTTATTCCGTAATGTGTAAGGAATAACTTATGGAATATAATAGACAAAGTATATATATATAAAGTACCCAATTTTAAAAAAGCTACAATTCATTTAACACCATTTTTTCGCTCTACGTATCCTGTGTGAATCTATATTTTCAACGAAGAATATACTTAAGACAACATATCACTTCCGTTTCTCAGACGACCACTTAGAATCCATTGCAAGATTAGTAGTTAGTAATTATATACTGAGGTATTCAAGATTGGGGCGGATAATATGAAGACAAAATCTTCTACTCAGACTTTAGCTACGAGAACTAATTTTAAGTGAAAATTATTTATTCTTTGATGTATTGTGAATTGTTTCAAAATGTGCATCATTTGATATTATTAAATTTATAAGTATAATTAATATGTTTTTACTTTGCGCTTTACTTAAAACGTAGTTTTAAAAGAGTAAGTTTTTCTACCGTGGTTATGTAGGTAAGTACTCATATTCTGCATTTATTTTATTGTTATAATACAAATATTGTTGAGCTTTTCTTTTGCTCCTCACACCTACGTCACAAGGTGGACGGCAACATCTTGAAAAAATTAAGAGTAGACCGTGCCATGTAAAAGTCCGCTCGCCCCTGTCTTAAGGTATTCGACTACGTTCAGAACCGTGTTTTTAAAAAGGTGCATAAATGGATAAATTTCATGATATTTAGTCTCACTTAGGTTATAATACATATATAAAATTGTTTTAAGGATATTTTGAGAAAAAAATTTATTTAAGTACACAATTTTGGCAAAAAATTAACTTAGAATACCCTTTTTTCCAAATGTTCTTCTTTTGTGAAAAATGCTTCTATTATAATAATATTTTGCCTGAATATAGCTCAGACCTCTGTACGGAGGCCGAACTATGATTTTAGAAAAATTCAGATTATTTTCAGAGTTACAACCCATTGAAATAATTATCGGCCTTTTTTACTTAAAATTTCTCCCCTGTTGTAGTAAAATATGGATAAACCCACTTCTAAGTTATATATTTCAAAAATTCTAGTTGAACCTTTGTACAGAGGTCTGAGCTATACACAGACGAAATATTATTATAATAGAAGCATTTTTCACTAAAGGAAAATTTTTTGAAAATTGGTATTCTATGTTCAACTTTTATCAAAATATTGTACTTAAATAATTTTTTATTGTAATACTATTCTTAAAACAATTTTATATACATTTTCTAATATAAGTGACACTAAATATCATAAATATTATCCATTTATACGCTTTTGCAAAAACATTGTATTATTCATTACTAGTACTTAGTACTCATTTATCAATAGTCATCGCTTTTGGATATTTATATTGTTAAAAAAACAATTTTTTATTTTGAATATAAGAGCACATAACCTAAACTGTCTTATTCCGTTTTTTTTTTCAAACCCATTGTTGTAGTGTTTAATTTTGAATTTTTTTCTCCTACTCAATATTCCATATATCTTTTCCACATACATAGGTTCCAATTAAAAATAATTTTTTTCCTAATAACCCTCACGATATACATTTTTGTCCTGATACATTAATAGTTTAAAGTTTATTTCTTTCATATTAAAGCTGTAATTTTTTTCTATTAGAGGATAAAAAAATCATGATAGTTCTCAAAATAAGTTTTACTTGCTTAAGGTATCGAACTACCCTAAAATCCTGATTTTTTCAAAAATTGACAAATTTGTTTTATGATTTTATTTTATAGACCATCTTATTAGCTTAATAAAAATACCAAGATTTTGTTTTCCATTCACTAGAACAAAAACTACAAGTGTTTTAACTAAAGAAGATGCCATAACTTTACACAAGATCTCAAACTTTAAAATGCGTTTTACTCGAAATGTGTTTTTTTTTTCAAAAAACTCAAACGCGGAC
The DNA here is from genome assembly GCA_019973955.1 of Trichonephila inaurata madagascariensis. Lineage (NCBI taxonomy): Eukaryota > Metazoa > Arthropoda > Arachnida > Araneae > Nephilidae > Trichonephila > Trichonephila inaurata. Next base: position 64,763 of record BMAV01000505.1, on the reverse strand, counting down.
AGCGATTGCTCAAAAGGTTTTGAAAATAATTTATTGAAACTTTCTGTAAATGTTTTGTATAACAGTAGAAGTATTTTGTTCTTCAGATTTATCGATCACTGTATTATTTCAAAATTTACAGTCCTTTATGTGAATATAATCACTGTTTTTTAAGCAATTTTATATAGTCACTAGGATAGAGGTCTCTAGTTTTTGTAAAAATTAAAATATCTATTATCCTAAAGGTCATTTGAAATATGAATATAACAAAGTAGCACATTAAACTTGTAAAATTGAGGATTTGTTTGAAAAATTTTTGTACAGAGCGGGGCCCCGTTTATCAATTTTTTGTACATTTTTACCAGTTTTTTCCTATTTTAATAACAATACATTTTTTTAAAGTTTTCAATTTTACGATTTTTTGCTTAAAATATACTAAATAAACCTAAAAATCACAAAAAAATCCCCATATCTTCATTTTTTCAAAAAAAAGGTGTAGCAAGTAGTCGGATACCTTAAATACTTAAAGATATTAATTTTAGCACAAGAAACTAAATGTCGAAATAATTTAATTTACAATTTCTCTTTTGCTTTAGTGTCAATTAATGGTTTTTAAGTATACTTATCATTTCTTAGAGAATCAGATAAACATTACTTGAGAGTAACGTAATTTCTTGTCTATAGAGTAATACACATTTCCCATTTTTCTAATGAAAGATTAAATAATTTTTTAAGAATATAATTATTTATATATTAGAGATCGGATGTTTTGCTTGTATTTAATGTAAATATTTATCCAAGAGAATGTAAGATAAATTACGTAAGAGAGTTATGCACGTAAATGGTCAGTCATAATTACGCAAACAGTATAACTACTATATGTTTCTCTTTTAAGGTATCCGACTACGTTTGGAACCATGATTTTAAAAAAGCACATAAATGGATAATTTTCAAGATATTTAGTGTTAGTTAGATTAGAATACATGTTTAAAATTGTTTTAAGGACATTTTGACAAAAAAAAATTATTTAAATACAATATTTTGGCAAAAAATTAAGTTAGAAAAGCCTTTATTCACAAAATGTTCTCCTTTTGTGAAAAATGCTTCTATTATAATAATATTTTGCCTGTATATAGCTCAGATCTCTGTACAGAAGCTCAATTAGGATTTTTGAAAAATTCACATTATTTTCAGAGTTACAGTCCATTGAAATAATTATCGGCGTTTTTTTCTTAAAATTTCTCCCCTCTATTGTCGTAAAACAAGAATAAACCCACTTCCAATTTATATACTTCAAAAACTGTAGTTGAGCCTTTTTACAGAGATTTGATTTATATACAGGCAAAATATTATTATAATAGAAGCCTTTCTTACAAAAGGAGAATATTTTGAAAATGGGTCATTCTATATTTATTTTTGGCAAAATATTGTACTTAAATAATTTTTTATTGTAATAATATTAATTATATTAATGTAAACAATTTTGTATACATTTTCTAATCTAAATGACATTAATATCAAAATATTATCCATTTATACGCTTTTGCAAAATCACGGTTCCGAATGTAGTCGGATACCTTAAAGAAATTTTTGCTTTTGGTTTTCAATTGAAATATTTTCAATTCTTTGCTAGTTAAATGGAAAAAGCAGCATTTAAGTAAAAGTTGTTCGTACTTCTCTGTAGAACTGTAAAATTACATTAGTAGGTAATATAAATCGAGCTCATTATATATATAAAAAAAGGTACTGCTTTTTGCTTAAGAAAAATATTGAAAACTATTCCAAATCTCTTTTTGAAAAAATATATACATATTTGACACTTTTTTTTTTTTTTAGAATTTCATCATCTTCTGAATACATCTAATACAAAGAAAGTCAGTAGAAACGGAGTGTGTGACAAAAACGATTAAAAACCTTTTTTCTTTTATTTTTCCAAACGTGAATAAAAACCTCTTTTCACGAATTTCCATTACTTGCACGAGAACTGTTAAATTGTCTGTGAGTCTTTAAATATATCCACCGAAGCATAAATTGAGTCTGGGCTCCTCAATGTCTCTTTATTCCTATTGCGAAAGAAATGCTTTACACTGTAGTTAATTATTTTGTTTCTACTAATGACATCCTACAAAAAACTGCGGTTTTTTTAATCGTTTATGTTCGTCTCTATTGTGTTTGTATTCTCATTCTCCTATTCAATATATCACGGCACCTTTGTATATTGCATAGAAAGAGTACAATTACCACAGTGTATTCAGAATTTTGTTTGGAAAGCTGGTTAAATTTTGTTATCTTCATAAAAAACATATTTGATGTTAGAATTACTCATAAAAGTGTAGATTTTTTAGGCACGTACACATTACAAATTAAAAGATGTTTTCAGGTTCACCCCCACATATTCGATTTAAATGATCCAATGAATTTTATTTTTTATAAGCTTAAGGTATCCGACTACGTTCGGAACCGTGATTTTGCAAAAGCGTATAAATGGATAATATTTATGATATTTAGTGACACTTAGATTAGAAAATGTATATAAAATTGCTTTTTTAAGAATAGTATTACAATAAAAAATTATTTAAGTACAATATTTTGACAAAAAAATGAACATAGAATGACCCATTTTCAAAATGTTCTCCTTTTTTGAAAAATGCTTCTATTATAATAATATTTTGCCTGTATAAAGCTTACACCTCTGTACAGAGGCTCAACTAGAATTTTTGAAATATACAGCTTAGAAGTGGGTTTGTCCATGTCTTACGACAACAGAGGGGAGACATTTTAAGAAAAAAACGCCGATAATTATTTCAATGGGTTATAGTTCTGAAAATAATGTGAATTTTTCAAAAATCATCGTTGAGCCTCTGTAAAGAAGTCTGAGCTATATACAGGCAAAATACTATTATAATAGAAGCATTTTTCACAAAAGGAGATCATTTTGATAAAAGGGTATTCTAAGTTAATTTTTTGCCGAAATATTGTATTTAAATAATTTTTTTTTTAACAGAATGTCCTTAAAACAATTTTATACATGTATTCTAATCTAAGCGACACTAAATATAATGAGAATTATCCATTTATGCGCCTTTTTAAAATCAAGGTTCCGAACGTAGTCGGATGCCTTAAGAACTATCTGAGAAAAGTAGGAATGTGTGTGCAATCGCAAAATTACAACTACATCTTATGTCAAAACATATTTTTAAAAATAAAAATGAAAGTAAAACCTAATTTTATGAAACGTTGTCACTGACTTGAAAGAAAAAAAATCCGAATTTTTCCATGTATACTTTTTTAATTACATTTAAAATAAGTATTATAAGTAATATATTGAATTCGAAGTAATTTGAGAAATGCAACGTATCTAGTCTGACTCTGAATGGTAAAGTATTTATAATACCTGAAATGTTAGGACGGGTGATTAAAGCAAGTCGAAGTAAAAATAAAATCATTCATTTTCCTTCAATTCAAACATTTCCTGCATTTAAAAATGCGTTGCAATGTGTTACTTTTGCTGAGCAGGAAAGGGACTTAGGAAGTTTTTTCCAAAAATCGACCCACAAGAGAGCTACGGGGTGTTATAAATAAAAAAAAATCCTTTTCATCAACTTAGATCTACAGACTTAAAATTTAACAAGTAAGGGTTTTTTTTGCTCAACTGAGATATGCAAAAGAATCTTTTTTTTTTTGTTTAATTTGCAATTAACGTAAATCTTTTATCATTCAATCTGTATTGTTTAATTTGTTTAATTCACCCCTTGCGAAGAACGGGTATACCAGCTAGTATATTTATATAGAGAGAGACAGAGAAAGAAAGAGAGAGAAATAGCACAAAAATAGACAAGTAGATGAAATTAAACATTAGGCTAAGTATAGTATGGTACGCACACACACAATACCTATATAAAATTAAAGGCATTACGCACAATATATGCACAATACTCATACAAGATTAAAAGTAATTCCGAGAAAAAATTAAAATGAAAAACGAAATGCTTTTCTGGAAAATATGAGTGTTAGAGAGAGAGAGTAACATTTAAACAGCCAAATACTGAATTAAGTAGAACATTTGCTAAGGGACATAGGAAGAAAATTTGAGCTAATTTCAACGCTAATTATAGGAATAATGGAGAAACAAGACTTTTTTTTTATTTTAAAATTTGTGAATGTAGAACATGATTCTGGCAACAAAAACTCGAAGCATTGATTTTTTTTATTTGACTTTGACTGCACAACTTTATCCAGTATCTAACAAAGAAATAAATACAATTATTGCAATCAATAATAATAAATCCACCGAGGTAAGAAATAAAAACCTGACTTTCACACTTCAACGACTAATATAATTCGATACATTTAACATTCAGACATTCAATTATTTATAAAACAAAAAAACTTCATTAATATTCCATATCATTGACCCTCTGTTTTTCAAATACAGTGAAATCAGAAATTTTAAATAAATACTTCAAGGATATAATATTTTTTTATTGAACTTTGAAACCAGCTATGCGTGTTGGGCTGGGCAACCTTGAAACGCTGTTAACTGAAGAATGATAGCGATGAGTTCATATAGCATTTCCTGCAACACTTTGTAGAGTTATGCGTGCGGAAACTTAACAATGAGGGTTTTTTTCGGACATTTTTATTTGCTTGTTTAATTATTTTCTAGCAGTGGGAAGTTGTGTAAAAGGTTAGTTTCACTTCGAAATGTGGATAGTGATCTTTATCGTTGTTGGTGTTCTATCTGTAAGAGGTAAACTAACTTTTGTAATATTATTTTAAAAGTAGACTTAATATTCTAGGACCAATCTCATCGAAGTGTTCTATCTGACTTAGGAAATTATTATTGTTGTGTTTTTTTTCGTTAATATACAATAAGATTGTATAAGCAGATTTGTTTTAATATAAATTTATTGCTTTATGTATACAAGTTATATATTCGTTCAAATACGATTCTGTATTTAAAAATTATTGCATAAGATTGGTTATTTAAGTTTTATGATTAATATAATATGTAATTAGTTATTGAACAATTAGATTCAATGATAATTTGTTTACAGAACTTCAGTGAATGACATACGCGCCTGAAGTGACATAAGCCAAGAATATTTAAATATTGTGTTTATATTAATTGCATATACGTTAGTTAAGAGTTCTGAAAATTTAATGGTATTTAAGCAAAAGAATTTTTTTTAAATAATCATCATAATAAATATCACTACATTGAAAAATAGTTACTAATAATTCAAAACAATTAACAATTTGATTAACTTTTTTTCAAATTTGGTTAATTTTTAAAAATTTTTTATACACCTCATGTGAAACATATTTTCAGTTTTTTTTTTTTAAATGTTACTAATAATTCAAATAAATAGTAGCAATCATGGCAGCAAAGAAAAATTGGAGTATCTTTTCTTTGTATTTGTATTAAAACTTCAATACGCACAAAATATTGATTTTCGATATGATTCTTGTTTTATATCTCTGTAAATTAGATCGTTGATGTGTTGCAATTTTCACAGCAAACTCTACTTTTGTACTTTCAAAAATTGTGTTTTACAATATAAGATTTAAAAATTTCTGTATTTTTCTGGGATTTTAAACAATTAAATACACTGGACATGAAATTATTTTCTTAAGGAGATGAAGTGGCAGAGGAAACAGGTTGTGATGATTCTCGTATGATGGGATGTTCCAGTTTCTATCCAGATGAGGAAATTGAGAAAGCAGGCATGGTCCCTTCTGAAGACGACCTGGAAAAATATTGCCCGTAAGTAAGTTTAAGTGCATTATATCATTAAAAAAATAAAGAATTTTTAATATTTTCAGTCTGCCCAAATGAGCTACTCCTAAAACTGTTGTCTATGACCCTTAAAGAATATAAATGTATTTGTTATTTCTCTATGTATTCCCTTCCTTCATTTTAAATGAATTGATAATTTACAAAGGTCTCAATCCATATGAAGTCATTACTCACATGATAACTGCAATCGCGTGTTTCCAGTCAATTAGTTCATCCACTTTTGCTTTTTACAGGAACTCTCCTTTAAAAGTACGTATTTGTAAACAGTAATAACATACATGAGTAAAAAAATTGACTCAGGGCTCGATAGAAACAATTCCATCCACGAGTTCACGACCAAAACCACTATCTACCTCAAAAACAGGATTTAGTCTCTAATAAAAATGTCAAAGCTGTTCATAATTGTAATAACTGAAAGTAAACCTAGTTTAAAATATATGTTCAACATTTTTTTTTCTTCTTTTGTTGAGAATTTAGAAAAACACTATTTTTCAAATTAATATGAATCGAAATTTAAGAAAATGTAATAAATTGGACTAATTATAAACTAATTGTGTTTTTATACGTATTATATGATTTGTTCTTAACAAGAAGACAGCTAAATTGAAACATAAAACCCTATAAGAGATCAAATTTGTATTTTTTATTAAATTTTTATAAAATCTTTTAAATAATTGATAATATTTTTCAATTTTATAAGGGATTTATTAAAGATGACAAATTGTATCGACAACTTTATAGAAGACTGTGGTCAACCAAAAGAAGATGTCTTTCCATATTTCATTTATGAAAAAGCGGTTTATAAGGAAATGTGTAATAAGGATTCAAAACTCAGGTCATGTAAGTGTATTCACATATTTTTTTCAGTCTTATTATTACAATCACCATATAAAAGAAATTCTATTAAAGTACACTTCTTGACACAAAAAGTTATGGCTTATTAAATACTAAGTACTAGAAAATCTTACAGCTTTTTCTTCTTTTTTTTTCGAAAAGAATACTTCATTGCCGGGAATGTTTCAGATTTTGCATCCAATTGTGAGTTAGAAGGGCTCTTAATACCAATTTTAGATACTGCTTACAAAAAAATGTTCTTCAAAAAAATAAAAAGCCATTTTTTTTTCTATCAACTCTCATAAAAACTGTAATTATTTTTGCAACGTAATACCATTTATCTTTTGGTGGCTTACCTTTTTGTTCCTCATAATTTGTGTTTTTTGTGTAATGAATAAAACAATGGGAAACATCTACAGCACACTTCAGTTCAGCGCAACGAATTGTCACTAACGATGGTAAAAAAAGCAAAGAAAAAGTATCTCTCTCTCTGTATATATTTTTTTAATTCAAAAAAATATCGCTGATATAGAAGGCAGACATTATAATTAAAATAAAGATCGTTTTGGAATATTCTTAATAATAGTGTTTATGTATATTTATGGAATTTATACTGTATTTCAATAATTTTTTTTTTTTTAAGTTTATATACTTTAAAAATAACACACTAAAAGGGTCGAACATCATTATTATTCTATTTAGAATAGAAGTTAATAATTTGATTAAAAGTATAAATAGTTAGATGAGATGTAATTCACCATTTTAAGCTTTCTAATTTACCCGGGAGTGGTCGAGAAGGCCACAGAGTCACCCCAGGCTCACAAAATTGTGAATTCTGCGAAAACTGTTTATTTCTTACCAATAACCTTGACAGTATCCTTCTATATAACAGTCTTCATGGGAGCTAAAATGAATTTGTCATATATCTCCCTCTTTTCTAAAAAATGGCAAACGTTTTTTTTTTTCTTTTTTTTTCTTACCATCTTAAGGTACTTGGGGTGACTGAGTTTCTCTTGTGAGCACTTTCGTTCCAAATATTTTCTATGAACAGGCTACATATTTCTCCCGTAAACGACAAAAAGCCTTTTCACACGTACACATTTCGAGCAAATTTTCGTCCAATTCGAGCAATTTTTACTCAGTTGCCATAGCAACAGCTTTAGAAAAACTTTTTGATAATGAGCTATAAAAAAATTATTCCAAATAGAAGCTTGAAATACTAACCAATGGGGTTCTTCGGCGCCCTACGCCATAAACAAGATGGCGGCTTCGATTTCGTCAAACACATCAGATAGGGCGTATAATATTTTAATGGTGTATAATATTTTAAATAGAATGGTAATCCATTTCTGTTTACGCCCATCAACAAAAACGCGAGCGAAATAAAAGAAATAATTTTGGATGTTCGTTTTCCGAACCATCGGCGATAATTTTTCAATGTGGAGATAGAGCGCGGCTGATGTCAGAGCATGTTGTTTTATTTACGGCAACCTTTCACCCTTAGATTGGGGAAACAATTGGACGAAAAAGTTGCACCAAGAATGTACGTGTATCATGGCCTTTAGTAGTTTTGAATGCTCTGTTGTAAGACTTATTATGGTTTATAAATGTCAATGAAGATAATATAATAAAAGAAATGGGATTCTATGATCTCTTTTGGATGCAATTGAGACTGATCAATCAAGGGAAGAACAGGCTGTAAAAATGGATATTAATCATGATAGCGAAAGTAAATTTGAGAAAAGCGATGAACATGAAATGTTTGAATTTAAAATTTCCAAATGATACCTAAAGGGCTCCACCAAGAAAAATATAAAGCCACAAGTGCACCAGAAGACACTCAGCACCCTGTCAAAAAGATACAAGCAAAAGTTCAACATGATATTCGTCGGTCATCAAAGAACCATAAAACAACAAAAACTTGAACAAAATATAAAAGTTTTGCCTGCAAATAACATTCTTGCAATGTTAGTGAAAAATGTCTGTGATTTGAGTGATTTATTAAAGTCACGTACATTTGAAATCTTTTGGTTCATTTTGATTGGATTTTTTTCTCAAATTTTTAAAGAAAATTTGAAAAGTCCTTAAAAGTAGGTAAATATACTTATAGTTAAATTATTTACTGGAATAACGATTTTTATCGTGTACAATACACTTAAGTATAGAGAAAATGACCACGTGACCACTTGCGTTACTATTAAATGTGCAACTTTTCTCGTGTTAAATAGACTACAAAAGACATAATTTAGGCTTATGATATTTGTTTCAGCTATTTTAATAATGTATGAATTTCCTTATTGTAACAATTATATTCCTAGTATTCTGCAATTTGATTACTAGATATCATAGTATAAATACTTTGACATTGAGAGTTTTATGAAACTGTAATATTACTTTTAATTGCTCATAGAATTGCTGAGACTTTTTTTTATTGCACTATATTATGAAAATGGTTTCATACATACTGTCATTTTTTAAAGTTTTTGAAATTACAGTCTAAAAAAATCTTAATAATGAAAAAATAACGTTTGTATTTCGGCTATATAACTAAATGCTTTGAAGACCTATTATTTATATAATGCATTTAAACGATTTGTTTTTTGATAACATTTTTAAAATAATTTTCGGAAAAAAAATAGCAATTTTTGTAGAATTTGATATGATTTTCAATGCTTATGAATCAGTAAAAAATTAGTCACGTAAAAGTTACTAAAATATACTTTTATAAAATTTTTAGACATTCAACTTACTCAACTAATAGTATTGTAAGCAGTTATGAAGTTAAAAAAGAAATTTATAAGAAATAAGAACTAAGAATAAGAACTAAGACTACTGGATTTCTTTTATAAATAATGAAGAGTAAATGAGAAAATGTTATAAATATATTATATATATTTTTAATAAAAGTAAACAATAACTAAAAACTATCAAACTAAATGCAATGAAACTAATTTTTGATTGCGTAGATTTATGTTTAGTACTTCATTATTTTTTCAGTGTACTTACAGACCTTAGACTGCTTTAAGAAAGTAGGACACTTAATGGAACCGTGTCACAACAAAGCGACAGACGCTTATAAAATATATAATGAGTCTATCAACCACAATGAAGTAGAATTCCAAGAAAACTATGAACCTTGCTTGTAAGTATTTGAAATTAAAATATTTTTTTACGGTAGACTTCAATTTTTTACTGAAATAAAAGAACATGAGACAAATTCAAGCATATAATGCAATCTGAGATTCTTAGAATAAATTGGAAAATGTGGGTACTTAATTATTATACCATCAACCAATTTCGTCACATCAGAAGACGTTGCCAAATGTTGCGATATGTAGCTGAGGGAAGATTAGAACTAGGTACCTTCTGATCCTAAGCAAGTATCTTAGCCACCATGCCAAAAAAGATCGCTATATCATGGAGGCTATTACTGGTTTATGCAGATATTACCACCACACTATTACCCTGCTAGTGAATCAGGCGAATAGGCGAACGAATGATACCATGTTCTTGGCAAGCGTGTAAGCAGTTGCGTCATTTTGAGTGCGACGGCTTTGTGGGTTGCGTCATTCGTGCGTGACGGATTATGATTTGTGTCATCGGGCCTAACGGCTTGTGCTTGTATAACCTTGTGGACGGTCTGTGAGTTGCGTCAATCGGGCGTGACGGCTTGTGATTTGTGTCATCGTGTGTGACGGCTTTGTTGGTTGTGTCATGTATCTGACGGCTTGGTTGCCTTTTCGTTGGATAGACGGTGCCACGACTGCTGAGGTCTTTTGCATGGCTAGAGTCACCAATGAAGGAAGATTAGAATTGGATACTTTCCTATCCGAAAACGAGTATCTTAGCCACCATGACAAAACGATCGCCATAGCATGGATGTTATTACTGGTTTATGTAGATATCACTGCCCCACGGCCAATAGTGAAAATCATTTCCGTGGGTGTTTCAATGCAATAGTAATAGCGATAGCTGCATTTGTAGGGACAGTTTATATATATATATATATATAATTGACTACTTCTTTTGAATTGGTGAAATTGTCGAGGTATTTTAACAAATGTGTACCAAACTTTGAAATAGAAATGTTTTTGTATACTTCAACTCAGTATTATAATTAATTTGTGATGCACTAAAAACTTAATTTCTTTGGTTGTTAGAAGCAAGACTGTATTAAGTTATGCGTATAATTTTTGATGCTGTACTACATGAAAGGTCAACTTGAGTATCGCCTGTTTTTTTTAATTAGTTGAAATGTACAGTCGACGAAACAAGGTGATATACCCTTTCACTGTTTCCCAATAATCGTCATTTTTGGCTAAATTTATATCACTGTTGAAGGTTTAAAGGGTATAACTTATATAATACCGCAGAATTAATTTATCCTTTGCTTGTTAATTTAAGTAATAAAAGCACATTATAGGAATTTAATTAACTTGTTAACTTTAAAACATTTTTTATACTGATAATTTCACACACAGAATTATATAAACAATACTCTAAATAGACAATATTCTAAATAGAAAAATTCGTGGATTTTTTTCAAAAATAATTGCCGAAAACAATTTGGAGTGCAAATTTTAGCTTTATTTCAGCAAACAATTTATCTGGAAAAATTATTAAATATTTAGAATTATAATATTTTACAGAAATGTTTTACTAATTTTCATTTCAATATCTTTGGTTTTAAAGTGTTTAGTTAAATAAAATATGTGTGTTATACAGGATGTATCAGTACAATGGTTACAAAATTTAGGAAAGATGGAGTACATCTTTAAGAAGAGAAATCACATGGTCGGAAACGCTTTCTTGGCGCTGTTGTGACGATACAAAACACAGGAAAGACAGGACATGAATCAGGGGAGAAAACATGTTTATTATCCTTACTACAGCAAAAAATTAAGAAAAGAAGATTATTAGGGAGACTGCCTACCTTAAAAATGTCGTTTTTCGTCTACATAAGACATTTTTTTTTTTAATTTCAGAATCATATAGTTTAAACATTTTGCTTTCCAAAACAGTTTTTCTTTTCCTTTACGTGAAATAGAAATAAAGTTATAATGCTTTTAAAAACATCACTCCGCGCAAAAGGGCAGTGAAATAAAACTTTAAATGAGTTTTCCTCAAAATTATGTTTTCGACAGAAACTCTTTACGAGATACATGATATCTTAAGAACCAAACCAGATAACGTTTTGAAATTTTGTGGGTATATTTATTGTACTATTTTTCATAAAGTGAACTATAAGTTTTGTTGTAGGTTAAAAAGTTTTTCATTTAGGGTAGTTTTGATAAAGAAAAAAAGATTAAAACTATCAAAATTTTCATATTGTTATGTATAATTGCCTATAATGTTTTTGTATTTTAATATTTCTCTTAGATTTTGGTTCATTTTGAAGAGCACCATAATATGTATGTTGTGTATAAAGAAAATTATGATAATTGTATTAGAAATTTTTATACAGTGTTACCGTTTTAGTAAAAATTTGGTAAAATTTCCTTGAAAACCACCAATTTTTCTAAAAGTATAATATTTATTAAAATTTTTTTATGTATTTACATATTTTTTTTTTATTTTTCTTCCTAAAAACACTGAATTTGTTTCAAAAATTTGGTTTTCTTAAAAAAAAAATTGGGTCCGAAGGTAGGCAGTTACCTTAAAGGGTCAAAAGGGGTGTACGTCGTTTGTATGCAATATCCGCCAGACGGTTACATGGGAAATACCGAAGTGAACAGATATTGTTCTGTATCAGATCCAATGCAGTATTCTTGTTGTTTGGAGTTCTTATTCTTTTCTCACGTACCTGTATGTCTATGATGAAGGATCTACTATCAAACAGTCTCAGGTGCAAGCGTTTTAATAAGGCGTAGCTATGAGTTTGCCTCCTTGTGTGTAACGTTAGGAGTACAACAACTGTGAGGCTCGTCCATTGCAATCAACCACCTGGTATGCCAGATGCATATCAGCAAGCTCAGCGTTTGTGTAATGTTCCATCCTACTACCACTTTGTCGGTTGGTGAAATGAAGCTTCATAGTGGGTGCTACAGTAAAAATCGCATTTGGGCATGCAACGTCATCTGATGTTTCGGCTTACGAAGCGCTGTCTACTGGAGTACACCAATCAAAGACTTCCCAGCATTTTTTCTGTACTAAGAATAATAAACATGCTACCTTTTCTTCTTATTTTTGTCCTGTCTTTTTCGGGTTTCAAGTCGTTACTACCAAGCCAGTAAAGCGCTTCCGACCATGCACTCCGATATGATTTCCCATCTTCTCTCTGTACTCTACTGTAGTGAAAGTTTGTAACTGATGTACTGGTACACCCTGTATATTAATGTTTGTAAGTTTAAAAACATATTTTTAAAGTCAGATTGTTCATAACATTTTTTCTTTAACCGTGTATGATTTGTTGATCAAGCATTATAATTCAGTAAATAACTCTTTAACGTCACTATAGCTGGGTTAAAAAATTTGGCTGATTATTACCTGAGGGTGAATAGAACCCTGAGTAAAAAAATGTAATGACATCAGAATTTCAAATTCGTATAAAATTGGCATTTTACAGTTTACTTTGTTTACATATGTACTGTTGAAAGCATTTAAGTGTTTATATCTTAAATTTATTAGGTAGGAAATTTTATAACACCAATGGCGTAAGGTTGCCATTTAATATCAGAGACTATTTTTATAACGACATACAAGTCAAACTTTAAGCAAGGAACTGTAGAAAATTTTAAATTTAAAGTTTAGAAATCAGTCGATTTAAGATAAAAAAAAAAGTTGAATTAAGTGCGTTTAATTTTTGCTAAATTGCTTAAATGTGTTTAGTTTGGAAAACATCGATTCTGTTCGAAAGTCACATTTTATTTTAATCTTTTACACTTAGGTTTCTAAATCTGATATTGTTATCAGTGTGTGATAAATAAAACACATCTTGATATGTAATACAAAAACATAATCTGGCATCAAGACGAACTTCTTTCAATGTTTAAACACGTTGTTTTGTATAAACTGTTAATTTTGAAATTTTAAATTTATTTCATTGTTTTCAAATCAAAAATGTCCTCTCAAATTAAAAAAAAAATCTCTCTCTCTATTTTGAAAAGTTTCTAAAGAATATACAAGTCACATATGTGAATAGATTAACAAAATCTAAGACAATTTAATCCGAATAATAACTTTGAAATACAGCAGTTAAAAGGTAAAATTCAGCTAAGGTAAGTTAAGATTCAGCTTCAAAAGTGTTGGTAAAAATTGTAAGATATAGCTGTATCAGTAAATAATGAAAAATCCGACTGTTTTTCCATTAAAATAATTTTTTCTAATGTATCCTGCATTATAGCAAGCCTCCACACATTTCTTCTTATGTTATTTTTTAAAGTTTTTACGCTATTATAGAGATAAAAATTTACACACAAAATTCTGTAAGCCGATATTCTTGTAAAGCTATGCTTATTGTTAAAATACCATATTTGTAACAAAAATATTTATTTTTTTAAATCCTTTTCACACTCACACAAAAATATCAGACTAATTTATGTACACTCACTTCCAAAAGTTAAGCACGAAAAGGAAAATGCTAATTTCCGGAAGCCAATCAGAATTGAAGAGGATGCAATTCCCTGCAGAGGTGGATGGAAGTATGCAAATATGTTAGATAACACAGCCAATCGTGCTTTCATGTCAAGAAATATGCAAAAAGGGCAGTCTTATAAGAAGCCAGCTTTATGAAGGGTTACAGAAGTTGATTGTAAGTGCTGATAGAAGGTGTTAAAAACTTTCGTACAATTTGTTTTCAAGACATACGTGTTTCTATGACTTCCAGAAAACGAATGGAAGATTCTGAGCGCTGGCGGGCTGTGAGGCGCATTGAAGCAGGACAGTCGATCACAGATGTTGCTCTTTTCTTCGGCGTTCAACATTCTGTAATTTCACGTATATGGAAACAATTCCAAACCACACAGACAGTTGTCCGAAGGCCAGTGGGTGGTCGCCCAAGAGTTACATCCCCTGCGGAAGATCTATATCATGTTCATCGCTTTTCTCAAATTAACTTTAGCTATCAGGATTAATATGCATATTCCAACAGGCTTTTCCCTTGCTTGATCAGTTTCAACTTCCTTCAATAGAGATCATAGATGCCCCGCACGACCACTACCGGGTTACAAATGTATTCAGTATAAAAATATGAATGTTCTAAAAAGAATTATGTATTGAATGTTATGTTTTGTGAAAAGAATTATATTTTTCATTATGCTTTATATGTTTGAAAATACTCTTAAAAATAAATCTTGACCAAATAATCCTTCAAAGTGCTCTCTGTGCTTTTCCAAATATCATAAAACTCCTTTACATAGAAAAAGGCGCAATAGAAATACATTATTTACAACTTCCCTAAATGAAAAACAAACACATAAGAGAGGTAACAGAACTAACCATACCAGTATGTTCGAAGGTCAAACAGTTGATCAGCAAATAACAGTCATGAATTTTTATCTTCCGAAAATGTTTTTTTAATTCTGTATCTGGGGGTTTTTTTTCTTCAGAAAAAGTAGTATTTTAGTTTTAAAAAGAAAACGCGTAATAAAAAATCTCTCATCATGGGATTACAGTAAATCAAACAATTTTTTTTTTTTTGGTTATAGGATCAAAGATAGCTAATGAGGTTTTATTTTTGATGACGTAATTTCGCCAGATGATATGAATAAATTATATCCGTGTAAATATGTATTTTTTTATATGTCAGAAAGCATTTTGCTTTACTTCATTCCAGTTAATTTTTTTGTATGTCTTTTATTTCCGATATGCTCGCGCCCCCTTGTAGGATTATCACGTCCCCCGGAGGGCGTGCCCCACAGTTTGAGAAACGCTGATTTAAACGTCTTCCAAGTAAACTATACTTTATGTAAAGGGGCACACACACACACACAACTCAGTTTGTTCATCTAACATAAGTATGATATTTATCCTGTTAATTTATTTGACCTTAATATCAGTAGTTTTGGAGAGCCTACAATTTTGATAGAGTAGTGTCCCACAAAACCTCAACTTAATATGGACAAACATGTGTTCAAGTTATTTAAAATGCCGGATTATCGAGAATATGATTAAAAAAGAATAAGTACGAGTGTTTCATCAGAAAATATTGTATGTATTATTTGCTTGAGAATACAACATAATCTAAACTTCCAAAATACCCTTAAACAAAAGAAAAGTACGTGCACTTAAAAGGCGTAGAGCATTTAAAGTAAAAACTGATGTAGCATCTAGTAATTTATCTGATCAGACACACCTACGAAAAAATACTTTATGAAGACATAAGGCTGTCTATAATGAAAATTAAGCAGACGACTTTGCAAATCAGCCTACTGATTTTTAAAAGAAGTACGCGATGTCTTCGTACTGAGCTAAGAGCTTTGATGCTTCATCACGAAGCAGACGAAGAAACAGTCAGTCCATTACCATTACTGATGCATACTTTGATGTTAAAAGTAGTGTAGGATGGTTTCGATAGCTTTTAATCTCTTACTATATGATACTTCAGGAATTCGTAAGGTGTCCTCAACGTTAAAACATAATTTTCCGGCATTTTTTCAATAACTGTGACATTAGTACTTATTTCGGCATCAGACATTACGTCTTGGTCGGTATCGTTCTGGAACTACTTTTTCAATGTCAATTTCATGTACAGCGGTCATCACATAATAATACAGCCTTGCCATTTTTACTAATTGACATGCAGTTTGAAATTCCTTGTTTATTGAGAGTAATATTTCGGAATAATATTTGACCATTAAAATTGTCCGGATCATGATCTTATTAAGACAGAGTCGAGAACGAAACGAGACTCCCATCGAGAGTGAGGCCTTGCACCCGGGTCCAGTTGACCCATGCCTTAAGGCGTACCTGTTTTGAGATCTTGACATTCTTTGTGTGTGTGTTTCCAAGTAAAAATAATTACTTCAATTCAATTTAATCATAAATGAAAGTAATATTTACTCCTCTTTAACTTACAAAAAATAGTTTTTTTAAAGATTAAATAAAAATGATTATATTATTTTCATATAAATTAAAATATTGACATAAGCATTGCCTATATGAAGCATATTGATAACTTTCTTTGTTTTCCTATTTTACAAAGTTGAAAGATATTCCTCATAAATAAGAGAGGAAAGTGACTTACTCACTCATCTCAAGATTTACCAAATTATTAAACCTACAAATATGAAATTTGGTGAATATTTTTCTTTTGTTATGTAGAGATCCGCTAAGAATGGATTTTGCAGAAATCAACCCCCAAGAGGAGTTCAGAGAGGTTAACAGGCGTTATAGATAACATTTCTGTTTTTGAATTATCACGCAAGCATACATTAAATTCGACCAACATGTTTATTTTGTTCAGTAGATATCCGCTGAGAATAACATTTTAGGGAACTGGCTTTCAAGGGTGATTACAGAAGGGTATTAGAAAAATAGAAATCTCGTTTTTGCAGTATTAAACCAATGTACTTGAAATTTATTAAACATGTTTTTTTTTGTTGAGTACAGATCCACTATGAATGGATTTTAGGTAACCTATTCCCAGAGGTTTGTATAAGGGGTAAAGAGGGTTATATACATTATAAATTCCAATTTTCGAGCTATTAGATTTGAAATTTAGCAAGCATATATATTTATTGAATAGAGATTTACAACGTACAGGTTTAACGAAAATCGAATCCCAAGGGGGTGTTACGGTGGTTACTAGAAGCATAATGATAAAAAATAACAGTTTTTGAGCTATTTGACCGACCTATTTGAAATTCGGAAAGCATGTTTCTTTTGATGAGTAGAAAACCACTAAAAACGAGTTTTATGGGAATCGACTCCAAGATTGATATCGTGGGCGGAAGGAATGTTTTAAATACATATGACAGCTTAGTACAAATATTTATGTACCAACGTACAATTTTATAGTCATGCAACATCATGAAACACACAGTGAAGCGGGCGGGTAATGACTTTTATGTGGTAAATTTTTAGAAAAGCATATTTTCTATTTATTTAACCTAGACAACTTCAATTAATTGATTTATACAATTTAGTATCATAGCTACAATATAATTTCCTCCTCATAAAATATTACTAGCATGCGAAGTTTCATTTAAGGTATCCGAATACGTTCGGAACCGTGATTTTGCAAAATCGCATAAATCAGTGCTTCTCAAACTTTCAATACTCGCGACCCAATATCCAGTCATCATTTTTATCAAGCCCCACTTCATACAATAACATTGTATTAAAAAATTCAATAATACTATACTTTTATACTAAAGCTACAGTACGACTTTAAACTCTTATGTGCCACCGACGTGTACAAACGTCTCGCTCAGCCAAAGCATTAATCTTCTGGACGTATATATACGTCTTTCCGAATTACGATCTTTACTGTGCACTGCTATCCATAAAATTATTCCTAAGGCTTTGGAATGCAATAAAGGGACCTTGACAGTCTTTGCAAAGGATTTAATTATTTCAGAGTTCACTTATTTATTCCTCTTTTTTCCTCCTCCCCCTTCCTAAAAAACATCAAAATACGCGCGTCTACGTGGAAAACCGTGGTATTGGGGACCAAACCACGTAACTTTTAATCGGCAGTTAAGGAATTAATTATACACCGTTCAAATCCCTATGATAAGTGTTAATACAAGCCCATGGGGTCACTGGTAATTATCAAACTTGTTCTTAACTTAGTATTGTTAAATTAATAATAAAATACATTGTGTACAGTACAGATACCTTTATAAGTGTATTATATCAGTGTAAATGTGTATTTTATATTTTATTATGTCAGAAAGTATTTTGTTTGCTTACTTTCAGTAAGTTAATAATGTTTTGAATATTCTTTAGTTTTGAACATTTCAATATGTGTTCGCGCCCCCGTTGTAGAGTTATCACGCCCCTCAAGGGGGGGGGCGCCCCACAGTTTGAGAAACGCTGGCATAAATGGATAATTTTCATGATATTTAGTGTCACATAGATTAAAATACATGTAGAAATTTTTTTTAAGGACATTGTGGCAAAAATATTTATTTAAATACAATATTTTAGCAAAAAATAACGTAGAATAATCTTTTTTCAAAATGTTCTCCTTTTGTGAAAAATACTTCTATTATAATAATATTTTACCTGCATATATCACAGACCTCTCTACAGAGGCTCAACTAGAATTTTTGAAATATATAACTTAGAAGTGGGTTTATCCATATTTTACGACAACAGAGGGGAGCAATTTTAAGAAAAAAACGCCGATAATTATTTCAATGGGTGGTAACTCTGAAAATAATGTGAATTTTTCAAAATTCCTAGTTCAGACTCTCTGGAGAAGTCTTTACTTTATATAAGCACACACACATACACACAAAATATTATTATTTTAGAAGCATTTTTCATAAAAGCAGAACATTTTGAAAAAAAAATTATTCTAAGTTAATTTTTTGCCAAAATAATGTATTTAAATAATTTTTTTTGTCAAAATATCCTTAAAACAATTTTATACATGTATTCTCATCTAAGTGACACTAAATATGAGGAAAATTACCCATTTATGCGTTTTTTTATAATCACGGTTCTGAACGTAGTCGGATACCTTAAAGTATACAATGTTATGTATATTAAATATATATTTCATATATTAATTGTATATATGATACACACATTTTAATTTATATATATAACTTTATAAATTAATTATATATTTTAATAAAACATTTATAATTCATATTGTAATAAACTTACGGATCTATAACACATTATTGTGTTTAATTCTTGTGTGAATCTCTGTACACATTTAAAAACTCCAAAGTATTTCCTTGTTTTAGAGAAATGTCATACACACTTGGATGCTTAGGAGTGGAAATACAGACATCTTGCGACGAAGAAGCCTACAGAAGATTTCTTGAAATTGAAAACGTCAAAGAGTCTTTTTGGTTGAAAGCTTACTGCAAGGAAGTCGATTACGAAAAAGAAATCCAAACTGGATTTCTGTCGTCAACAAATGTTGAGGAAGATCAGAAACGAATCTACAACGAAGTGTTTGATTTGTTGCGTAAAAGAGTTGAGCGTCCTTGAAAATCTGGAGATGTCCAGCGTAAACCAGATAGAATAAATATATTGTCAATAAAATCCTTCTGCGAAATAATTTTTTGTAGTTCTCTAATGCCTATTACTTTCGATTTTATTTTATATTTAACCCACATCACTCGCGTGAAGGAAACGACATTAAGTTCTCGCGAAGGGTATCTCATACACTAAGGGGTTTACATTCTGTTTTTACCGTAAAATGTGTACACAAAAGTTAAAAGGGAAGAAAAGTAGGAAATACAATATGTTTATTACATTTTTCACACGTAAATTTAGTTCTGCTGTTCTTTTTATGAAGGCATTCAGTGTACATTGTTTAAACACCCCTTTAATTTCGTCCTGAGTGCAATATTTTCACTGGATCTTAACTCTTTTTTAATCGATATCTTTTTAAAATTAAATATATAGAAGTAAGCTTCTGTATTCTTTAAATTAAAAAATTTTGGAATTTCTTTTTTATTTCTTCTTAAAGTATCCGACTATGTTCGGAACCGTAATTTTAAAAATACGCAAAAATTAATAATTTTCATCTTATTTAGTGTCACTTAGATTAGAGTACATGTATAAAATTGTTTTAAGGACATTTTGACAAAAAAAAAAAATATTTAAATACACTATTTCGGCAAAAAATTAACTTAGAATAAACTTTATTCAAAATGTTCTACTTTTGAAAAAAAAATGGTTCTATTATAATAGTATTTTGCCTGTATGCAGCTCAGACCTCTATACAGAGGCTCAACTATGATTTTTGAAAAATTCACGTTATTTTCAGAGTTACAACCCATTGAAATAACTATCGGCATTTTTTCTTTAAATTTCTTCCCTCTCTTGTCGTAAAACATGGATAAAACCACTTCTAAGTTATATATTTCAAAAATTCTAGTTGCGCCTCTGTAGAGAGGTTTGAGCTATATACAGGCCAAATATTATTTTAATAGAAGCCTTTTTCACAATAGGAGAATATTTTGAAAATTGGTCATTCTATGTTCATTTTTTGTCCAAATATTGTACTTAAATAATTTTTTTATTGTAATACTATTCTTAAAACAATTTTATATACATTTTCTAATTTAAGTGACACTAAATATCATAAATATTATCTATTTATACTCTTTTGCAAAATCACGGTTCCGAACTTAGTCGGATACTTTAAGCTAAACCCTACTGAACAATTGTTTAGCAATTATTTAGTTATTACAATTATTTTATATATTTTATATTAGGGTGTCGAAACGACGCCGGCGGATGTTTAAGGCTAAGCAAAATCCCGGATATTCTAGTGTTTATTTCGTATTATTTCAACATTTTTTTTCCTCTGATTTAAAAAAAAAAGATTTGTTCTTATTCTTTTCAATATGTTTCTCTTTTTGTGACCATATTGTGATAAAATATGCGCTGAAAACCCCACAAAATTATTAGTTTCTTTATAAATTACAGATTTAACTTAAGAGTAATGCGGCATTCAAAGCAAACTTCCAAATTGTGAGCAATTCACATACAAAAAAAAATGACTGTTTTAAAGGTTTTTAAAAAGTTATATTTAATTCCATCGCATGGTATGCACACACATCAAAACTAGATTCACAATTACTGCTATTTACATTAAAAGATAAAGGAAAATACTCAGTTTAGTTTAAGAACGTTTTTTTTTTTTTTTGCTTCTCTTATTAATTTTATTTTTTTCATTTACTTCTTACAATACATTTTCATTTATAGTTTTTCTTCGTACTAAATATAAAGTCGGACCCCGATGTAAAGAATTTATCTGGACCGAGCATTTTCGTCGTTAATTCCGGGTTATTCGTAATATCGGGGTCCAAAAAAAAAATAAAAATTTGTAGCATTTACCTTCTGGAAATAATCAAAAAGCAACCACAAAAATATATCCATAGTTAGAAATCCCTCACAAACTTTTTATTCAATTTTTTGCTAAAAATACTGCGACCATCGGATGAAATAAAGAAAGGAAATTTTTCCTGATCTGTTAACAACTCTCGCGATAGGTTACCCCCAAGACTCATCTGAATCTCTAAATCTGTCTCATCTATCATTAGTGTCTGTGTGTGTGTCTATTTTTCAATTCCTACTATTAGCTCACTCTCTCTATATATTTAAATATTTATTTATTTATCTTGGTAGAATTTTCAATCGTTTATAAAATACTTTTTAAAGCACTCAATTGAACTGAAATTCTATATACATGATTATTTAGGAGGAAAATACAATAATTTAATTATAATTAATAAAAATTAATTGATTAAAACTAATTATTTAAAGAATTATAAATACAACCACGTTAGCATAATTTTTTGCGGCTTAGCGACCCTTTTGGCGACTTGTGTCGAAAAGGTTTTTCTCACGTTTTAAAGCATTCAGTTGAACTGAAATTTTATAGACACGATTGTTTTGGATGACAATACAATACTTTAATGATAATTAATAGAAATTAATTACCACTTAATGTTGTGATTCTGTCATATGTAAATAGATATTTATATTAATTGTAACTATTTCATAAAATGTAGCTAAAATAAAATTTTGCTTTTTAATCTAAGTAGGAATTGACTTAATTTTATATATATATATATATATATATATATATATATATAACTTGTTTGCATCTAGTTCTGGGAAATGTTGCATTAAGACCCTACTTCAAAATGTTTAAATTAAACTTGATTTATATCAAAAAATAAAAGTACTCTCATTTTGTGGTCGTCTCATTAAATTGTTGCACCAATTGCAGTAATATTTTGTAAATACGGATGTATTCCCTGTGGTTTAGTTTTATATAAATATTCTGATGAGATAATGACGTTAATAATATTTCTATTTCTCGCGAAATTCTAAAATATGACAGCTGTGATGTATATCCAATTATCAGTCTTTGAGTTATTTATGTAGTTATCTAACCACACCGTGACCTTAGCTTTCATTTTATCATCTAAGGGGATTTATTGAAATACTGATAAGATACGGTTCTCTCTTAGTCTTACAGTTTATTTATATAACAATTTTTAATGTTTTTTTTATACTTACTATTTTTTTTATTTTTACTTTCTCAACTAGAAATAAGTTTGAAATATATTTTTCTAAAATAATTTTAAACTGTTCTTCACTAACAGTAAGAATGAAATGTTCTTATATATTTGTTCTGCAAGTGTTGTCAAACAATTTATTTAAGATTTATTACAAGTTTACAGTTGTAATATGGTGGACGTCTATATTGAAATAAAAATTTAATCAAAAACTTATTCACAAATTTAAATTAAGAACTTAGTTTCCTGAAATAGTGCGTAATATTTTATACACTTAGTTAACAATGAAAAGTTCAAAAAGTTTCTCTCATAATCTTAAGGTATCCGACTACTTGAGACAGCTTTTTTGTAAAATAATGGATATATGGAGATTTTTTTGTGATTTTTAGATTTATTTAGTACATTTTAAGAAAAAAAGGCTAAAGTTAAGAAGAGAAAAATAAATTATTACTACTAAAATGGGTAAAAATTGACAAAAAATTACGTAAACGGGACCCGCTCTGTACAAATAGTAAATGGACAAATTCTCTATTTTTCAATTTTGATGTATTACTTTGCTATTCCTTTTTGAAATGGCCTTCAGGATAAGAGATATTTTAATTTTCACAAAAACTAAAGCACTTTTTCTTAGTCATTATATAAAATTGCTTAAAAAAACAGTGATTATATTCACATAAAAAACTGTAATTATTCTAATAAAACAGTGATCGATGAATCTGAAGGTTAAAACTCTTCTACTGTTATACAAAACATACACAAAAAATTTCAGCAAATTATTTTAGAAACATTTTGAGCAATTGCTGACCCCATTTGAGTTTTTCGAAAAAAAAAACACATTTCGAGTAAAACGCATTTTAATGTTTGACATATTAAGTAAAGTCAAGGCATCTGCTTTTACTAAAACACCTGTAGTTTTTGTTCTATTGAATGAAAAATAAAAAGTTTGGTATTTTTATGAAGTTAATAAGATGACCTATAAAATAAAATCATAAAAAAAATTTGTCCATATTAAAAAAAAAATCATAATTTTAGGGTAGTCGGATACCTTAAACAATATGTTCATATTTTTAAATTTCATTGAGAAGTAAATAAGGTTTTGACGACAGAAGTTGAGAAAAAATTTAAGCAAAATGAATTTGAATAAAATAATCTTCCTATTATAAGAAATATATATATATATATATATATATATATATATCATGTAATTGAGATATCAAAGGGAACAATTTTATTTGATAGATTTGAAAAAATGTATGTTCAATAAACAGAAACACTTTGCTTTTTAACTACAATATATCTTCTCCACGCTTCGTTTAACTATGATAATTAGTGGCTCACATAGCATTTTTAAAGGGGAGGTTCATATATCCGAATACACCGCCAAATACATTATTTTGATGCTATTGATTGTCAGTATTATATATAAAAAAAGTAAGAAATGAGTTATCAAATAAATAATTAGCATTTATTAATTAAATAAATAATTAATAACAAATATCTAATTAATTTACTTAATTATGTGTTTCTAAATTATTTAACTGTTATTAACTAGTTACTGTAACTTTGTTTGGAGTTATATTACAAACTATATACATAGGATAATAATCAATCGATAAAAAAAAATCAAGAGTGAAAGGGGGGGGGCGAGGAGGATCTATACCCGTACAACCTCCTTTTGTGCGTCACTGATTACAATTAGTTTCTTTTGCATTTTATTTTGGAATTTTTGCCGTTTAGTTCCAGGAAATTAGTTTGTGTATACCCTTTATTATAATAATAGATTCGCTCACACATATAATTTTAATTGTTACATTCGTGTTTTCTGAGCATTTTCCTGATAAGTATATTAGTAATCACTCTTTCATCAATAACTGATACGATGTACATCTGTTGCAGTCTCAGAATTACGTCTGTTTAGACATGTGACAATATTTTTTGTACGACACTTTTAACTGCAACAACATATAAAAACCTTGACTTTGAAACGATTTTCTACCAAATTTTGTTGAAAAAGGTGCTTAGACCTCATTGTGTTCTAAATAATTTTCTTGCGGATATTTTCAAGAATTATTACTCCAGATTCAAGATGATTGCTGCACTTTTAATCGCTGTTGTCCTTATACAAGGTAAGAAACACTGTTCTATTATTCAAAAGAATATATTTTCGCATATGTATGTAATTCTGTGAACTGCGTTTTGCAGTATCGCACACTAGGCGTGCCCGGAAACTAAGTACCATTTTGGAAAAAACCCGCATGAAAGTCGTTTTTCGAAACAAAATTTATTTTAACATGAAAGAGCATGTCAGAAACTATATTTCTAAGCAGTTACTATTATTGTCCTGATGTTTGTCATATGGGGAAACCAACTTATTCCTACCCCTTCAAAAAAGATACCACCAGTGAAGACAGCCATTGCTGAACAGCACTTTGTGAAAACTCATCCCAAAGCAATACTATTGTTACCCGCGAAGGCACTATACATTAATAAATATCCATGTCTTCTCCGGGATTCAAACCCAACCCGTACGGCACAGTAGTCAGTGTCGCTAACCGCTCTACCGGATGGGCGACATAATTTATTTTCCTACATTCCTCCACAAGACATTATGAAATAATTATTAATCGAAAAAAATCTATGGATTCATTTATTTCATGAAAGACATTTATTCAATTTGATAGTTATTAAAATATTCGAATTACCTAGAGAAAGCTTGCTTTTTTTTTAGATAGAAAAAAATAAATAAAAGTATATTTTTAAGATGGTATACATTAAAGATTTTTTTTTTCCAAAGTATTTCCTACGAAACCCTAACTATCCTTTTAACAGTGTAGGGTACCCGTGATAAGTTAAAATTAATTTCGGGACGCTTGGACAAAAATAGTGGATTTGCAAAAGTTTCAATATGAAATAAAATTCTATCAATCCCTTTTCATTATTATGAAAATTAAAATAAATTAATTAATTATGCTTTCTTAGTGTTACAAAATTTTAGAGTAAAATATTAAAGAAAAAGGAGCATATAAGATATAAGTAATGAAAGAGTCTCACACATTGAACTTTGTATTGTTATAAAGATAATTGTCTCATCGTTTCAATCATGTCATTGAAAAAAGTATGTCTCTATACAGTAATATCTCAACTTATATACACTGCTCCGACTTTCACGTTTTTCAAAAATCGCCGGTTCGTCTTTTGTTTGAGAAAAGTAAAATTGGAGAAATTGGTAATGCGAATGAATAAGTTGTTGATATTGCCAGACAAATAAATTTAGAAGTGGTTAGTGTTTTTGTTCAAGAATTGCTGGTTTTCAACAATCAGAAGCTCACAATTGATGATCTCATAGAAATGCATGAGCAAGAATAAGAACTTGAGCCTCTAGACCCATTTCAGACAGAAGATAGAATAACAGTCGGAAATTTGACAGAAGGCCTCAGTTTTATTGAAAAAGGTTCGCAAATTTCAGAAAACGATGGGCATATATTTTTTTTAACAAATAAGAAATAAAAAAAATATTGGCATGCTAAGAGAAAATTTTTCGGGAGAAAAAAAAACTCTTTGAGCAGGCAGACTACTTTATTAGATGCTATGCAACCTTTGACATCAAAATGACTTATCTTTGCGATTTTGTATTTGTTTTATCATTTAAAAAGTTCGTTTTTGTATTATCATTTTTATTTTATCAATGATTTTATAAAACATTTCTTTTCTATATTATGATTTTCCTTCGCATCTCCAGTCCCCAGATAAAAATGGTTATTACAGTGCATTTATATGCGAAATCATACCCTGACTTATGCGGTTATCGCTTAGACCCACCTATCACGTAAGCTCGGGGTATTACTGTAACGGGTCCATCCACAAAGCTTCTACTAACCACCTTGGGGTAAAATTATTCTTTTTAACTTCAAGTTCTATTGAAAACTTTCTCTTGAAGAAAACTTGATTTATTCAAATGAATTGTTTTATTTAAGCATTTGCATTTAGGTACGCGATGTTAGTCGACGGATAGTCGCTGGATGGTCCTATATTCATAATTCGAGAACAAGTGATGAAATTGTGCTTAAGATTTACGATTGGAGGTCGTACATTTAAGAGAGTATTCACGGTGAATTCTAGCGTAGAAGTCTAGAGTGCTCTAAATGTAAGAGGAGTAGATTAGACTTATATGTTAAGTATCCTTAAGCCGTGTGATTGCTCTTCTGAGTTGCTAAGTGCATTTTCAATCTTTAGTTGTGTGGATTAAGTCAAAGGGACAAATAAATTTGAATTTAAAACATGTTACAGTTGCATTATTCGAAACCCCAAACACCAACAACCGCTAGTTGGTTGTTACATTACTGTATTTAAAGGCGAATGTTGTAATTTGAATACATTCTACTTCAGATATCACAACGTTTTAGTTGCATTTTAATTTTACGTTAATACTTATCCCTTAAGACAGTGCTTCACAAACTTTCAGTACTGGCGCCCCCCTTTTCAATAACAATTTTTATCGTGCCCCCCTTATACATTAACAATGTACTGAATGCAATAATAATGCACTTTGACGCTAAAGCTACAATCTTTATTATAAACCGTAAAAATTAATAACATAAGTATTAAATTTTGTATATGTTACTTTTAAGCAAAAAAATAAAATAAGTTATAGGATAATCATTATGTTATTTTTCCTTTCTCTAATTTTTAAATTGGAGCATATTGCAAAATGCGGTGGCTGCTTAGAAGACAAAATATAGATATCAGCTAAATATAGAAAAAGAACTCAGAGAGTCAATTTCTAATCATAAACATACCTTTGAAAAACTTTGTCCTGCAAGACAAGCCCATAGAAGTCGTTAATACTTATTTAAAAAAAACTTGTTCTTAATTTAGTATTAATTAATTAGTTATAAAATACTCTGTGCAGCACACTGATACATTAAAAGTATACCGGCTGAATCACCCGCTCTTTGCACGAGTTCATTTGTAAGAAAATAAAATGTTATTGATATAATCGCTGAATTGTAAGGAAAGTAAAGCCAAGTGCGCGACAATGTTTACAAAAATGTACAATGATTTTTTTTAAATGACTGCTCAAATTATAATTCGTTTTAAGGAACTGTAATTTTAAGCCTCACAGAATTAGAATTTAGAATTGATGTTGAATAATGAACGATAACATGAAATTCCGATGAAGAATAATTGTATTATTTTTAATATTTAAAGAGAAAAGACTTCAACATGTTTTAACCCTGCAGCAGGCGCGCACTCGATACTAATGGTCGAGCGGAGTTTTTGAGTCACCCCAATCCTGTTTTTATAATTCTTTTAATATAGTACATAATAAAAATCGTAACTCCAGTGAATAATTTAATTAAGAGAAAATATACTTACCTACTTTCAAAGACTTTTCAATTTTTCTTTGCTAATTTTAGGAAAAAATCCAAGAAAACTGAACTAAAATGTTTCAAATGTACGTGACATTAAACAAAGACACAAAACACAGACACTTTTCACTAACGTTACAGGAATGTTATTTGCCGGCAAAACTATCATATTTTGTTCCGGTTATTGTAATTTTACAGTCTTTTGATGTTCGACAATTAGAATGTTGAACTTTTGCTTGCGTGTTTTTGACAAAGGAAAGTGTGTCTTCTGATACTTATAGCTTTATACTTTAGTTGATGGAGTTCTTTTGGTAGCATTTGAAAATTTTTCTTCGGTTTCATGTTCATCGCTTTTCTCAAATTTACTTTAATATGCATTATTTCAGCAGGTTCATCCCTTTTTTTATCAGTTTTAACATGTTTCAATAGAGATCAAAGATGCCCATTTCTTTTTCTATGTATATATTCTGATCATTTTCCAAACATTTACCTGCTCATCATGCTGATTTACCAAACCACAAAAAGTAGTACAACAAGGCAATCAAAGTCACTAATTTATTCATGGGGGGGATGTAGCATGAACACAAAAAATATTTTGTGTGTAAAAAAGTGATCGCACCGGGAACTCAGTCAAAACAAGTACCTTAAGATTGTAAGAAAACGGTTGTCACTCCCAAAAAAGAGGGAGATATTTGACAAATATATTTTAGTTCACGTTAAGACTGTCAAACAGGAGGATAGTGTCAGGGCCATTGGTAACAATTAAACATTTTTGCCAGAATTATCGATTTCGTGCACTCTGTGCTCGGCTTGACCACTCCCGGATTAAAAGTGTATTTAATACAATATGGATGTTCTAAAAAAATTGTGTAAAACGTTTTTCATTACGCTTTATATGTTTTGGAATACTCATAAAAATAAATCTTGGCCAAGTAATCCTTCAAAATGCTCTCTGTGCTTTTTCCAAAAATCATAAAAATATTTTACAAGGAAAAAAGCGCAGCAGAAATAGTTTATTTACAACTTCCCTAAATGAAAAAACAAATACATAAGAGAGGAGGGACTTAACTAACTGTACAAGTAAGTTCGCGCGAAGGTCAAACCGCAGTAAATACATTCTGCTGCCTACACAACTAATGTACGATATTTCAATAATATAAAGTGATGCATTTTTTATCTCCCTAAAATTTTTTTGTTTATGGGTCTGGGTTTTGTTTTTTCTCTGAAAGAGTAATATTTTAAATTTGAAATGAAAACGTAGTAAAAAAAATCTCTCATCATGGGATTACAGCAAATCAAATAAAAAGTTTTTTATTTGGTTATAGTGTCTCACAAAGATAGCTAATGAGGTTTTGATGTAGAAGCTTTTATTTTTTATGGCGTAATATCGCAAATAATATATATAAATTATATCAGTGCAAAAGTGTATTCTTTTATTATGTCAGAAAGTATTTTGTTTTACTTTATTCCAGTAAATAATTTTTTTTTAATCTTTCATTTTCGATATGTTCGCGCCCACTCGTAGGTTTATCGCGCCCCCCAGGGGGGTGCTCCCCACAGTTTGAGAAACACTGCCTTAAGACATTAAAATTAAATTTGTAATTTTTCTATAATGAAACTATAAGTTATTTGAGTAGGGAGTTCATTGCCAAGTTTTGGAGATATAACGGGATCTATGGGCACATAGACTTTAAGACTCACTGGCATACATAAACGTTTTCAAGAATCGAGTCAGAACTCTGAAGTTGCCCAAAATGCTTTCACATGAGATTAAAAAAGTTTTTGGTATAGTCTATTTGAATTGGTGTTGTATTTCGTATTAACATTTTAACACACATACAGTATATATAGCTACTCGAATTGGTGTTGTATTTCGTATATAAACATTTTCACACAGTACATAAAGCTACTCGAATTGGTGTTTTAATTAGTATAAACATTTTCACACAGTACATAGGTCATTCAATGTCTTTCAGGATATGAAGGGAAAGCTGTAGGAGACAACTGCGGTGACGACCGTTTTACACAGTGCTATAAATTATATCCGGAAGAACTTAGGAACATAAGTTCTTTTCCAACTGAAGAAGTGCTTGACAGAACTTGCCCGTAAGTAATTTTTTCTCTTTAAGAAATATCGTGTGTATTCACTAATTATATTAGATTACTAAGGAAACAAATTTTAAATAGCAGAATTCCTAAGAATTGAATAGAAACAAGCAATATATATATGAAGGAGGAAAGGTTCGTTCTGGGTACCTTCCATTCCGAACGCAAGTACGTAACCAATCACGCCAAAACGATCGTCTTCGCGTGATGTTGGTACTAGTTCATATAGATATCACACCACCACATACTCCCCTGCCAGTGTTTCGGCGAATATGCGAACAACGATACCATATTCGTGGCGAGCATGTAAGCAGTTGCGTCACTTGGTGGGTTGCGTCATTCGTGCGAGACGGCTTTGAGAATTGCGTCATTAGTGTGACGGTTTGATTGCGTCATTTGTGTGAGACGACTTTGAGAATTGCGTCAATGTTTGACGGCTTAGTTGCTGTTGCGGTGGATAGATGGCGCCACGACTGCGGCGATTGAAGGATGTGGTTCCTTTGCACGGCCAGGATTACCAATGAAGGAGGAAAGGTTCGTTCTGGGTACCTTCCGTTCCGAACGCAAGT
Organism: Trichonephila inaurata madagascariensis; assembly: GCA_019973955.1. Lineage (NCBI taxonomy): Eukaryota > Metazoa > Arthropoda > Arachnida > Araneae > Nephilidae > Trichonephila > Trichonephila inaurata. Next base: position 33,946 of record BMAV01000505.1, on the reverse strand, counting down.
ACGTAACCAATCACGCCCAAACGATCGTCTTTGCGTGATGTTGGTACTAGTTCATATAGATATCACACTGCCACATATATATTAAAAATTAAAGTCGATTCCCATTTAGGTCAACAAAAAATTTTTATTTTAGTTACATTTTATTATATAATTCAATTAATATAAATACATACACATATATATATATATATACATGACAGAATCACAATATTAAGGGGCAAAATGGAAAGCGATTTTCCTTTCTATATATGGTGTTGGACTTGCTATTTTTGTTTGTTACTATTTATACGTTCTTAAATTAGGTTCCAAGAATACCAGGCCATACCAGGTGGGATTCGAACCCACGACTTTTGGATTAGAAGTTCAACGCGCTATCCATTACGTTACAGAGACACAACGAAGGATTTTCCTTTTTGTATTTAGTGTTGGACTATTATTTTTATTTGTTACTATTTATTCATTAATTAAGTTTAACTAATGAATTTATATTTGAAAAAAACTGTATTAATATCAAGTGTCCTCTACTACAAGTTTTAAAAAATGTATTTGAACTTGAATGGATGAATAGAAAGTATTTTATTGCCGATTAAAAATTTGAACAATATATATATATATATGGATATTGTGAACTAATAGTAGGAAGTGAAAAGAAAGGACTTGAAAAACAATTATATAAAGCACTATAATAATTTTAAAAATCACAGGCATTAAAGAGTTCTATTGAATTATTGATACCTAAATGCAGAAAAGGTGGATAATATGTAACAAAATGAATCGTATTGTAAATTTTTTTTAAAAATTTATTTCATATTGACATATTATTAAAATCGCATTTCATTTCGTAATTTTCAGATATATGCTGGAAACAGGAAAATGCCTTGAAGATTTTGTAAAGGAATGCAAGGATCAAAAAGATGAGATATTCGGCGTTTATACATTCAATGTAAACTTTGTGAGACTGATGTGTGACAAGAAATCTTTAATTCGCTACTGTAAGTAGTACTTTTATCTTTTTATAACAATATATACTACTGCAGAAAAAGTCAAATTAATTGTATTAAAAATGCAACTGCAATTCAGAAAAAAATGGGCTCTGTTTCAATATCATTAAAATATTTGTAGGTTATATAAACTGCAGTCGGAATAATAAATATCTATTTCTCACGATATGAGAATGCAAAACTCTCGTAAGGTTTTTGCTTTACAGTTACTTATTTTCACAAAATTCTATAGAAAATCTCTGAGTTTTACTTGGATAAAGTTTACGTTAAATTATTTTTGATAAAACTAATGATAATTCAATATTTATACATTTATTGCTCAGTTTGAATACTTGCATGCTTCTTCTACCCTACCACGCTCTCCAAACTAATGTATTCGGTTGATCACTTTCCTCATCTAGCTCATGGTCCCCTCCCCCAACGGCTACTATGACCTCGGGTTTCAGCTCCTAAACGTGGTTTGCGACCTCATGTTCTTAATGATTTGTCGTTCCGTTTCTGCCTACTATCCCCTCTCTGAATTTATCGGTCGAATTTGCTGGCAACACCCTGCATATCTTCGTCGAATTACAAAAGGGTTGCTCATTTGAAAAATAATGCAGTTATTGCTGCGCTACCGAGTGAATGTGTGAATATTAACGTCGCTCTGTTCAGCTACACGAGGGCTTTTGGCGACGGACCACGTAATTTGGAACCATGGTCAAGTGACGTGGACGACACCTGAGCTGGCACCCCCTCTCCTCACTACAGCACCACACCACACCAACGGGAGGGCGTTTCAGCTCTCAACAGATTTAACGTGCATCGCTGCTCTACACGGTGGGTCTTTAGTGGTACTGGGCTCAACCTCGTGACAAGGCCAGCCACGATCCGATGCCTTGGCCACTCGGCTATCAAGGCCACGCTGCACTACCAAGCATAGAAAGAGAGGAAGGGTGTGTACACCGCAAACGATGTGTACTAGATAAACGTTCTTGGCAGAAGAAAAATATCAAAAGCGAAGTCGTGGTAATCATAGATGCATCTGTATCGGAGTAATGCGTGGTAGTATGATTTCCGATTGCGGAAAGTGAGCTGAATGTTAACATTTTTTTCAGTGAATGGGGTCAGTCCATGATAAGCACTGCTTAGTTCGAAGAATTGGGATAAAAGTTTTCGTGAAGGGTGGCAAACGATAACAGATATTCATGAAAAGGCTCGTCCAAACGTCTCTTGTGAAGCCCAGATAAATTTCGTTTTCTTTCTTTGAAAAGTGTTGGAACACCCACCGTACATTCCAGATTTGTCTCCCTTAAACCTTGCATACTTTTTCCAATTAAGAGAACATTACGGTTTCTATTCGGATGATAAGGTAAAGGAAACCATGAAGGACTTTCCTCGAGAATCAACTACAATCTTTCAACAGCTAAGACATTGATCTATTGTCGAAACAATAGGACCGGTGTTACAACTTGTAAGGTGATTTATTTTGTATTCCAATAAAGGTATTCTTTTTATTCAACTTGTTCACTTTTCATTTGGACAACCCTTATATGTTCATATATCACTGTAATAATAAGCAGTAAGAGCAGTGCCGTTAAATGTGTACCGGCAATAAAACCTGTGTTCTTTGTATGAAACTCTATAAGTATTTTCTCACAGACTTAATCGTAATTTATCTGTAGACACATAAATAGTTGGGATATTTATCTCTGAATGTTTGCAAATTTCAGCAAATTGTACTACTGGCTGAATGTTGATATATTAATGTCATCTTCTGAAGATTTAAATGAGCTATTGTGTGTGTGGCGATCGACCTCGTAATTTTGAACTACTTTCAAGTAACGAACAATAATATGATACTCCTAACTTTTATTCCAGGCCAAATTAAAACGTTACCAAAATATTAATATTGGTTATGCTACTGCAATTTATTTAGATTTTAGCAGTATATCAACAAAATCCGTGTATTTGAACAATTAGACTCGCAGAGTCGGAATTTGGCAAGCATATTTCTCTTAACGATTACAGATTCGCTAAAAATGGTGTGAGGCTACAGGTGAAGAGAATGATAAGCATATTTCTGCCTTAGAAATTTAAGTCCTGTTCTTTTTAAATGAAAAGTTTAGTGCAGTAGGAATATTTTTAATCCAATCGCAGGCTTAATTATAGGAATTAGATAACAATAACATAACAAGTAATTTAAAAAAAAATTAAGTCAATTCCTACTTAGATCAACAAAGAAAAATTTTATTTAAGCTTCTTTCTAATAAATAGTTACAATTAACATACATATGACAGAGTCACAACATTAAGTGGTGAATAATTTTTATTAATTATCATTAAAGTATCGTATTGTCAACCAAAACAATCGTGAATATAAAATTTCAGTTCAACTGAATTCTTTAAGACGTGAGCAAAAATATTTTAAAGTTTTGCCCCAAGTCGCTAGAAATGAAACCAACGTAGCAGTATCTGTAATTATTTAAATATTTAGTTTCAGAAAATTCCTTTTAATTAATTATAGTTAAATTATCGTATTTTTGCGCAAAACAAAATTAGTTTTACTTCAATTAATTTTTATTAATTATAATTAAATTACAGTATTGTCATCGAAAATAATATTATGTATATAAAATTTCAGCTCAATTGGGCACTTTAGAGTGTATTTTATTAACGATTGAAAATTCCAAGAAAATAAATAACCAAATAAATAAATATAGAGAGAGTGTCAGCTATAATAGTAGGAATTGAAAAATAATGCATAGTCTTACAATGTTATGAAATACCCAGTGAAATAGGCGGATAACGACTAGAATGTGTCTATGTAATACACACTGGTGTACAAAATTAAGAGAATTTTCAGATTTGGTCGATTATCACTTGAACTATCGGAAAGAATGTGAAGAAATTTTATATATGCATATAGTTAATATAATGCAAAAATAAATAACCATTCAACAATTATATTACGCACGCATGAGATCATGCGTAGCATTTATTAGATTCGGAAGGTAGGAAACAACGGTTGCAGAATATAATTAAAAAATGGGTTAACAGGTATCATGTATTCCTCCTACATAAATACATATCTCGTATCGTGATTTTAAATTGGAAGTAGAGAAGTGTAAGAGTCCATGTGGGGTAATTGGTCTCACTCGTTCACCAGGCCTTGGGTGGTACTCCGAGTGTGGTTGCGAACTGAAAATTGTCCTCCTTAAAACGTTCAGATCTAGGGGACCAATCCACACATCCGGCGAATATATTCTCATTTTAAAAAAATTCATTGGCTAGATGAGTTTTACGTGGACTCCGTTGTCTTTCATTAAAACTAAACCAGATTCAACTTCACATGTGAAAAGGCGAGTATAGGGCTCCAAGAACTCCTCTTTACTCCTCACAGTAGTAACAGTGACTCATTCGAAGAAATTGACGTGTGTGCGACCTTCCAACGTGATGCCTGCCTAAACCATCGAGCCTTCACTGTTAAATCGACGCTTTCTTTGACATTGGAAAGCAGATAACACATTCTCGGTTCTCTTCATGTGATACTACGACGAGGATCAATGGTTAAGCTGAAACGGTACTCATCAGTGAGAAGAACGATTGCCTATTTATCCATGGTCCAATCTCTATGACATCTGCACCATTTAAAGCGGGATATCCTGTTTGAAGAGCTGAAAGGGATGCACACAATGGGTTTTCTTGCAAACAACCATCTCTCATGAAGTCTTTCTGAAACAGTCACCCTTGAAACTTGAGCTTTTGTGTCCGCATACAACTTCCGAGAGAGATAAAAAGCTATAACATGCCTGTAACGCATTGATATAAAGGACAAATGGTTATCTTCTCTGGCTGTCGTGGCTGTTGGACACCTTCCAGGCTTTCTCTACATGAATATGGTCTCCTAAAACTGTTTCTGTTATTTGAATACGAAGCTGGTCGTTAATTTGAATTCTCTACAAATCTAGATTCAAGACTGACCTGCTTCTAATCTACATACCTACATTCTTCACCTCTTTCCATCTTCTAAACTTTCAGGGTTTATAATTTTGTTTTGAATTTTCATTTAACCGATTGCAGTAAAAATCCCCAAGAAACTCAGCGAGGTGTGCTGGTGATATAAATAAGGATTTTGGTACACCATATGCTTACATATTTTGTTACTTAATTACTTCTGCCCACACACACGTATATGTTTCCTTATTCAACACACAGGATACATATGTGGCGGTGTGATATCTATATGAACTAGTACCAACATCACGCGAAGACGATCGTTTTAGCGTGATTGGTTACGTACTCGCGTTCGGAACGGAAGGTACTCAGAACGAACCTTCCTTCCTTCATTGTTGACCCTGGCCGTGCAAAGGAACCGCACCCTTCACGCGCCGCAGTCGTGCTGCCATCTATCCACCGCAAAAGCAACTATGCCGTCAAACATTGACGCAATAAGCTGTTACTTCTCAAAGTCGTCTAACACAAATGATGCAATCAAATCGTCACACAAATGACGCAATTCTCACGTCGTCTCACAGAAATGACGCAATCAAACCGTCACACACATGACGCAATTCTCAAAGCCGTCTCGCACGAATGACGCAACCCACCAAGTGACGCAACTGCTTACATGCTCGCCACGAATATGGTATCGTTGTTCGCCTATTCACCGAAACACTGGCTGGGGAGTATGTGGCGGTGTGATATCTATATGAACTAGTACCAACATCACGCGAAGACGATCGTTTTGGCGTGATTGGTTACGTACTCGCGTTCGGAACGGAAGGTACTCAGAACGAACCTTCCCCCTTCACATATATTTGTTTCGAAGTATTATTTTTTCAAATATTTCAGGAAATTCGTCAATGTATGGAATTTTTTAAAATTTTGAACACCAGTTTATATATACATATGATATATAAAAGTGCCATAGTTTTTTGTTAAATAAACAATACGTTCAATAGAAAAAAAATGGAGTTTTCTTTTTAGAATTTCTTGCAGAGGTGATCTTTAAGTCTGTCAATATTACTATTCATTTATTTTCTTTTGTCTCAGATTACCTAATGAATTCTGAATGTTACGAAAGTGTGAATTCCCGTTTCCATGAATGCAGAGATAAAGGATCAGAGGCTTATGAACGTTACATAGAATCTACAGGCTATGAAGATAAAACCGAATTTAAATATCATCAATCCTGTCTGTGAGTATCCTTGGTTCTGAAAAGCTTGGTTCTTTGTTTGCTAATTATTTAATGCAAATGCAGTTTATTAATCTTAATTAACAGTGCTTGAAGTCTTAAAGTCCTAATATTAAGGTAAGACAGTATTTATTTTCCAGTTGCACTGGCTTTGCAGTTTGTATAACGTTTTGCTCATAGAAATGCTTCCATCTTTTCTCGTTGTAAGTACTTCCTGGTTTGCGTGTGATTTCTATGTTAACGCTATTAAAATTCTCTTTTTTGGAATTTCTTTTAATCCTTTACCTCGATCGACAATTTTTTCGCTCCGGGCCTTGCGCGGGCATTTTCCAAGTGTATAACATAACTATTTTTTTTTAAACTCCGGTTATTCACATGCAACTTTGCAACCTATTTGTTCAAAGTAAACTCTGCGACTGCGCTTTTTGAGAAAGCGTGGTTAAATTTAACCGAGTTTTGAGTCTAATTAGAAGTTTCTAATTAAATTTGGGACAGTGAAACGAACTTAAAGCTAAAAACTTTTTTTTTCTTTGACCCTGGTCTAGTTAAACCGGCACTTCTCGCGCAGGGTATATCATACCCACCTCCTAACTATTTTTAAGACTCCATCTAAGTCTTTTTCGGATAATGAATAGTTTCTCGTGTACGGTCATATCCTTTGAGGGGCCTTACTTTGTAGGCGAATTCTAAATGTATATTTTTGGATACCGCCTCTTTGGGTATGTCATACCCAGCGCGTGAATCACCGTTTCAGTTCTAAATGCATGTGCGCATTTTAAATATTCCTCATGCTTTGACATATTATTGTAGTTATGATGAAGAAATGTCATATTTAAGTAATTTAATAGATACAGTGTTTAATATATGTATATATATATAGTACAACAGTATTTTCGGATGAAGAAATTCTTTTCGCGGTTATGATGAGGAAGAATCAAATGATGAATCTCCTCTGAAATTGACCCAGATTTAGAAGACGGAGACACTGTTAGAAATAAATGTTTAATATGTATCGAATGATGGAGAGAGAGAATAATCGAAGGATGAAGAGTATAATAGGTATGATTCCTATACTGAAATCTATTCAGATAATTTAACTGAGGAAGCAATTATCGTCCTTGATGAAATCACCACACCATATTCAATGGCTAGAAAATGTAATCGTTAGTCTATGACAATACTTTTTGGGGTTGTGGAACGTTGTGATGATAAACGCGCAAATTATTTTGCTGATTAGTCAGAAACCATCTACTAAACATCGAAGCAGACGCTGATTTCTGAAGTGCTTTAGATTTCGATTTAAAGAAAAATGTAAAGAATGTAGAAACCACCAAAAGCAATGCTTCTACGGAATTTTATAAGAAATTAAGATCCAGTGAAAACATCGTACTCACTCGCGACGAAGATTAAAAGGATTGTATAAACAATCTACTGAATGTCATAATAAAAAGAACAGAAAAACTAAATTTACGTACGAAATGTGTAATAAACCTATTGTACTTCCTACTTTTCTTTTCTTTTTTTTTTTCAGTTTTGTATGTAAGTTTTACAGTAAAAATGGAATGTAAACACAATCGGACATGAGATACCAAGTTCCTGTCCGTGAAGTTCCTTTTTTATTTAATGCGTGAAGTGCCGGATTATCAGTGAATACGGTGGTTAATCATCATATTGCTTACACCAGTGCTTCTCAAACTTTCAATATACACGATCCACTATTCAATCATGTTCTTAGAACCCACCTTATACAATAACAATGTATTTAATTCATAAATACTATACTTTGACACTAAAGTTACAATACGATTTTAACCTCTTATGTAACATCGACGTATATAAAAGTCTCACTCGGCCAAATCATGGATTTTCTAAATATGTATAAATGTCTCTCCGAAGTATGATCTTTTCTGTGCAGTGATATCCATACAATTATTCCTAAGGCACTGAATGCAACAAAAGCACCTTAACAGTGTTTTCGAAGGATTTACTTATTTCAGAGGATTTGCTTATTTATTCCTTTTCG
>BMAV01000505.1:8233-25646 GCA_019973955.1 Trichonephila inaurata madagascariensis | reverse complement strand
CCCCCCCCCCTTCCATACATCATATACGTGCCCCTACGTGAAAAACGGTGGCATTGGGAAGCGAATCACGTAACTTTAAATCAGCAATTATAAACCATTCAAATTATCAAGGTAAGTGTTAATATAAGCCAATGGGGTAACTGATAATTATCAAACTTGTTCTTAAGGGGACATTGTACGATTTACGTGAGAATGTTTAGTTTAAGGACTTTTAAATTTTTTTTGGTTGCCTCCTATGTATGTATACTATGTAAAACAGATTTTGTTCTCAAAATTTCATAAAATGCTAGCCATTGAATTTTTTTAGGAAAAATCTTAAAACTTGTGAAGTGATTTTAAAATGCTACTCCTCCTACAAAAATTTACTTACATGCATGAAATTTGATTTACCAGTACGTCAAACTATGTATTATAAAAAGTTAGTATGTGTTTTGCGTTAACGGAATTGGTATTCATACAATACTTCTTTTTATGAATATTTATTGAAAGTTTCTTAAAAAATGTGTAAATTCTGAGTTCAATTATTTTGTAAAAAGATAAATATTGCTTTGATTGAAAAATGCATACCAACTTTTGTTACATGTACTTTTAGCAATAGGTAAAAAGCATTTCATACCATTAGGCGCAATAGAAAAAAAGCCTTAGCATTTTAAATGAAGACAAACTAGTTATTTTATCTTTCAGAGTTAAGTCAGTTTAAAGTTTTGATTTCCTTTGGAGATGTAAATAAAAACGAACGTGAAAGCTATCATAATTCTGCGTTTTTTTAAGTTTAGAGCTTTCAAATTTTGTGAAGTTGTAGGAAAAAATATAAAGAATAATTTAGGCTAAAAAAATTAAATTTGATTTTTTGACCGATTTTGGTCAATTGAATCGTGCTGTGTCCTCTTAACTTAGTATTGTTAAATTAATGATAAAATATAAGTTGTGTACAGTACTGATACATTTATAAGTGTATTATATCAGTGTACATGTGTGTATTTTATACTTTATTACGTTTATTTACTTTCAATAAATTAATAATTTTTTTATAACCTTTTGTTTTCGACTTTTCAATATGCTCTCCCCCCTCGTAGAGTTATCACGTCCCCCAGTTTGAGAAACGCTGGCTTACACTAATACCATATCATACATATGGAATGATTATCGGGATATTTTCTAAATAAAATATCTTGTATTTTATTACATTACATAGTAAACTTAGCACATATGGGCACTCGGGTTATATGGGCATATTTAAGCAAACACCCATATTACATGTGAGGTTTTTGAGAAAGTTTGTGCATTCGCATTGTGGCGTTGACAATGCTTAAGTGTCATGCTGACTATGTGATTTGTTTGTGTTGTGCGGTTCAAACAGAAGAGCAAACAGACCATTTATAATGTACACACCACTACCTGATACTTCAACTTGGGGTAATTGCTATATTTTAGTTATCTTACTTAAGAATTAAAACGTAAAATTAATTAATTTTACATAAAACCCATAAATGGATGTAATCTTATGTGAGTGTAGAATCCGTTGGCAGGAGCGGGTGGCTTCGTTCATTCTCCCTTCGACATTACTAATGCTAACTATTTTATAATGTCACTATAGCATATATGGACAATAAGATTAAGGGTAATAAGGGCAGTATTTCATTTGATGAAGTAATGCTTTTCAACCCTGCTTCCGGTTTATCCTCTCATCCTACACGTCTTCTGATAGTTCGCTTTCCTTCCAAATACTTCTTTCACATAATACCTTAGTTCAAGTTACAGCAGCACATGGCTCATCTATTGTCACTTTTGAATCCTCGCAGTCAGCAGCATCTCTTTTGGTGGAGCTGAGTCCTATTCCCACTTTAAAAACAACCTGCGGAAATCGTAGAAAACGTAAGAACGTTACAAGAGAGCTGACAATTGCAGAAGGTGTAGCTTCTAGAAAATTAGAGCTACTAACGGAAATAGTAGAAAAAGTGTAAAGGCTGTATCACACTTGCATTTTTGGTGCAACTGTTTCACAATATAAGGGTGAAGGTTTGCCGTAAGCTGAATGATATACTCTGACGTCAGCTGCGCTATTTCTTGTAGAAAAAATTCTCGCCGATTTTTTTTTTTTTTTTTTTGCTTCGGAAAACGAACATCCAATATTATTTCTTTTATTTCGCTCGCGCTTTTATTGATGGGCATAAACAGAAATGGAGCCCTATTCTGTTTAAAGCATTATACAACGTTCAAATATTATACACCATTAAAACATTATACGTCATAACTGATGCGTTTGACGAGACCGAAGCCGTCATCTTGGTTATGACGTAGGGCGCTGAAGAACTGCATTGGCTTGAATTTCAAGAAACTTTTATTTGAATCAACTTTCTTAGTTCACAGGAAAGAAAGTTGTTCGTAGACGTTGCTATGGCAACTAGGTAGAAATTGTTCGAAATTGGTAGGAAAATTGGTCGAAACTTGTACTTGTGCTAAGGCCTTAAGGACAAAAAGCAAGAGCAAGCAAACAGAATGCATTCTACTTTTGTCATATTTGTGGTGCTAACTATTAAGATGAAAACTGAGGACAAGAGCGAGTGCAATGTTGTGGACCTTGTTCATCATGGTTCCATTAGGGGTGTGTCGAGTTTGAGGGTGACTGCTTTTATGTAATGAGTGTAGCGTGGTAAAAGAGCCAGAGACCTCATTAATTGTTGATTTTCTTAAAGTTTGCAGTAATTTGTGTTAGTTTAGTAGTTTATCTGCCTTGCACCATCTAATTATCTTTATTTATAGATAGAAACGTAGATCTTTCTTGTGTGATATAATTTGTTCAATATAACAAAGGTTATTAATTTTTTTACTTCGCATGATTTTCGAAAAATAGAATTTTTTTAATAGTAAATTTCTGCTTTGAAAAAGGTAAATGAACAGCTGATAGTAAAAAAATGCATTTTTAAAATGCAACCTACCCATATTTCCTGCATTTGTAACCCTAATTCCTAAAATATTATTCAAATGTGGGCATAGGCAGAATTTTTTGCGGGGCTTCTTCATTGATAAAGCAACAAGAGTTATAGAGTTCTGTTCGTATACCATTGTAAAGACAATAATCTAAAGTTTGAAAAACAAAAATGGAAAGTGTTTTAGTGTAGTATATTTACAATCAAGTGTGTTTCAAAGCCCATATTTTCCAAGTTTGCCCTATATTATAGGATTTTATAAGATATTTATAATTCATACTTTTTTTTATTCTAATGACTCTGTTACTATAAAAGAGAGAGAGATTCCTTTCTCTTACATGAATTAACCTAAAATATTTTTGAGGTTTCCTAAATTATTTATATAAAAAAAGACAATTAATATTCATAATTTGAAATACTTATTTCATATTAAAAGACTAATATTTGTAGCTCTAATAAGTCTTGAATTTAGATATTTTAATTATACATTAATTTTATGATGAAATATATGCGTTACCGCAAAAATACGTAGTTGCAAAATAATTTTTCTTTAAAAATTTCATTTTTTAAAATATTTTTTTAAATTACTTAATTAATTAACAAGAATGATATTTAAAATCTTATATTATTATTGGAAATATATATGTTACCGTTAAAGTGTATAATTCCAGTTATTTCATAGAATAACTAGGTATTTCAAGAAGTAACTAGAAAAGTCAGTTAATGTATATAATAGATGAAAAATTTGATACTTTACCTTGTTATTCTATGTAATAACTAGGTATTCCATGAAATAATTAAGGATAGACTGTTAAATATGTGACGGGCTCATCACGTTTTTTACTAAAAACTCCTCTTGGATTCTTTGGGCCGAAAAAGGCAAATTCTTTCCAACTAAATCCAGAAGCGAAGCGTGAATATGCAATTTAGAAACCTTTTAAATAGCAGAAGTTTAACGTAAGCGTATGACCTATTGGGAAGTGATTATACTAGTCTAAGTTTAAGCGCGTGAACTGAAGGAAGAGAAGAAAGCTGTCATAAGGTGTGAAGCTATCCGTGACAAAAGCAATCAGGTCAAGGTGAATACAATTCCACGCAAGAAACAAAAGACATTTAAGATCCGAGAGGATTGCGGTTAAACAAGAAATTAAGGTAGGATAATTCTGTTCTCTATTAGGACTGTATATAAGTTGAGATTAGGAATAGGCGGGAAGATAGTGATAAAAGTCGCACTTATTTGGTAATACGTATTGTGTGTTTTCTCATCTCAGATCCGCTAAGTTATAATACAAATATTATCATTGTTAGTGTTTAAGTTAAAATCTTAATAAGGGCATTTTAAGATCATGGCAACGCCTGGTTCTTCATTCACTCCCACACCTCTAGGTCATGAAGATAACTTAGAAGTAAGGTATCACCCACAGGCGAATACCTTACAAAGTGAAAAATAAACAATTTCAAAGATATTTTATAAATTAATTGATCATAAATAACTAAAATCTCTAGAAAAATATATTTTGTCTCTTTTTCAGATGATATAATTTATTATTGCTCATATTGCTAAAATTAGTTAAACAGAAAGGGCGAGGGGTATGTTGCAAACATGGATTATTTTTAAGTATTATGAACAAAAATGCATGCTGGGAAGAAAAACTGTTGCTTCATAAAAACATTGTGTTAACTTTTTAAAACAAAAATGTAAGTGAATATTAATTAAATTTTACGAGATACCTTTATCTTACTTTTCACTATTTATTAGAGCAAGAATTGCTGTGATGACACTTTGGATTGAACTATTTATTATTTTTGAAACAAGCACAGCTCTTAGTATTACACATTTCTATTTTACACAAGCACTTTTTAAATCCATGTCCAGTAACGCAACTTTGAGCTGTTGCAACAGACCGAAGCGTTGTGTCAATATTTGGAGCTTCTTCAATGGAAATTAATTCTTGCTGACATATACTAAACTAATATCTAGAATACCATTGTTTTATTCCACCTAGTCAAAAAAAAATTCTTCCCAGAGCAGCTAGAACTGGTCCAAGGAACTTTCGAGTATCGTATGTTATACTTCAACGATCAAGAAATCTTTATTCTATAGAATACATAGTTAACCCTCTAAGCGGTCTGCACTTAAAGTCTTGCCATTCTGGAGATGCTTAAGAAATGCACCGCGTATATTTTTTTGCTTTCAGGTGGGGTTCTCAAAAGCAGTTGAGCCGTATTTTTAAGAATGTGCCTCGGCCGCTTTTGGGAATCTTGCTTGAAGGCAGAAAAAGCATCTCTGGAATGGCGGAATTTTACGTGCAGACCGCTTGGAGGGTTAAATCGTAAAATTCAATAATTTTATATACTTCGACTGATTTATTTAGTTCATTAAATACCTAGTTATTCTATGAAATATAACGGATTTTAAGCTTTAATGGTAACATATACACTTGTTTTGTTAAATGGATGCCAATACTAATTCTACAAGAAAGCAACAAGCGTGGTTACTCGTTTATTTCATATTCTAAGTTATTACTTACTTGACATAATTAAAGCAGCACCACATTAAAATATGGTTTAATTGTGTTTGGTATACTTTGTATTTCTTTTGACAACAGAAAATTACTTCAATATGTAATGTGTGTGTGATTGAGGTACTATCAGCTATAAAACTAATAACTTCTCTTATTTTTATAACACAGGCAATCAGCCTATGGAATGGCATGTTCGGTCTCTGAAATAGAAGCCTCTTGTGGTCGCATAGCATACAGAGTCTTTTTTGAAATGGAGAAACTGAAGGATTCAGTTGTCTTTACTAAATACTTCTGCAGTCACATCGACTTTGACAAGGAAATTAAGAGTGGATTCTTCACTACTCTGCGAATTCCTGAAAGTCGGAGACAAGTTTTTGATCAAGTAATTCAGGAGTTGAGAAATTAATACCAAGTGCTGAGAGAGAATGAATATTTCCTCAAACATGAAATAAAATTCATTTAAAAAAATGATGCTTCAGCAATTTATTTTTTTATATATTTCTAAGAACTAAAGGTTTATAGTTTAAATGAAATTAAATTTGTTCCACCCGGTGATGTCTGCACAGTTTATTATAAAAAATATTCTTTCACTTTTTTATTAATTTTTTAAATTGTTTTCCATTTTTTTCTAAGATTATATTTTTATTTATAGTTTTCCTCCCTATAAAATATACAGTCCAAACCCAATATTCCCCTCAGGGGGCTCACCTTCTTTAGGTGGGTACGGGTGTCACAATTCCCGAGGTACCTTATAGTGATCTTTTCCTTTTCCCAAGGGGTTTACTATCTTTGGTAAACACGGATGTCACGACCCTGGGGTATCCCAGTGATCCTACTCTATTTTGACCCTCCATCTTGTCATCCAATTTCTTCTTTTCTTCTTTTCCCATCCAGACCACAGACCTATGAATGTTTGGCGCAGTATATTAAAAACTGTCTCTTGCGCCATAAAACACCAAACTCCACTCAACTCAACTCAACCCAAACCCAATATTACAAATCCATCGTTACAGAACATTTTATTCGTTAATTCGGTGTTATTCCTAATACCGGAGTTCAAAAAAAAAATTACAAATTCTTTGCACTTACCTTTTGAAATAAGATACATACACTTGTCAATGATTTAGAAACCTTTGAATGCTAAGGATGAAGTATGTAATTTTTTTTTCTTATATCGTGGGTTACACATGGTTAGGCTGAGACTATAAGTATGTTGTAAGAGTACTTTTCACAATGAATGAAGTAAAATAGGAAAAACGACACTTCTTTCATCATTTAAAAAAAAGGCTTATTGCTGGTGCTAATTTAGCTGAGGCTCTGATTTCGAAGACAGCATATCTCACTGGGTTCTCAATAGCATCCATATCATGGAGTTAAAGTTAGGAGAGGTAGGGGGGATATTTCTGGAGTCGTCCTCATCACACCTTGGTTCAAAATTACGAAGTCTGTGTTACCAAAAAGCCCTCGAGCAGATACACAGAGCGACGAATTAATTCACTCGTTCAATCAGTAGCCATATCAAAAGTTCTCAAAAGCCGAAATCAGAACCCATAGTCCTTCACTAGAAGACGGAACTGCAGTTCGAGCACAGTTTTCCAAGAAAGAGATCAGCATCGTCTCTGACGAAATATGCAGCAGAACAGGAATGCACAGGAACCACTTTTAAAGGAAAGGAATGCACAGTTGGGTGCCTGTGAGAAAATCACTCATTTCGGCCCGAAATGCAGAAATTAGTTTACAGTAGAGTCGGGGGAAAGGAGACACACTGGACATTTGAGGATTGGAAATGGGTCATATGGCCGAATGAATAATGTTACATCTTATTTTGTACTAATGGAAGACGCGTCGAATTTGACGAGAACCCCAAGAAGCCATGAATCCACCTTGCTTTACTCGCAATGTGCAAGTATCTGGGCTGGGAGTATCATGATATGACATGGAATTGGTGCCTTGTTGTCCCTCGTGGGTAAACAAATAGCCATGATATACCTATATATACTGGTATATAATGAGACTGGTGGAAGTCTATTCTCCTGGCATGGAATTGGTGCATTGGGTTTCCTCGAAGTTAAGCTTACATCCATGATATACCTATATGTACTTGAAGGTGCACCCTGCAATGTTGCATCTTTTCCCTGTTGGTAAAGGATACTTAGTGGACTATCATAAGTGTTCAGAATTGGTTCAAGGAACATCAGTCAGACTTCCAACATTCTCCCTAGCCACCGCAATGAATGGATCTTAACACTAGACAGACTGAAACTTAGTATATACCTATATTGCCCAAAATCAGTCAAAATGACTGCATTGTGAAAGAATGATTAATGTGCAAAGAAATTTGTTGAAAATTAACTTTTAATATTTTTTATATTATTTACAGTCATATAACGAGTTATTAGTAAATATTAACAATAAAAAAAATCTACTTCACTTGGGAAAAAAACTATATTCCAAAAAATTCTAAGAAATTGTCCATTATATATGCTATTGTTTTTCTAATTGAAATCAAAAAGCAGTCAAAAGGACTTCCTTGGGCAATCTAGTGTTAACTCCATAGAAAACGCGTGGGATATGGTGGATATATGTATCCGACAACACTCTCCTCTTTTCTTTTTTATAAGACCTGAAAAGCTGCATAACTAATATATGGTAATCTGGGGACGCGAAAATAAACTCCAGATGCATGTGTACTCCATGCCTTAACTTATCAGATTAGTTACCCGTGCAAAATGTAGTCGAAAAAGTATTGATCTTGGGTTAATATTTCGTTGTCCAGCGAGTGTAATAAATAATCTCACAAAAAATATCTAGACCTTTTATTCAACTGCTAAAAATACTGCTGCCATTGGATGAATTAAAAAAGATACATGTCCTATTAAAAACTCCCGTGATAGGTTAAACATATGACTCACATCTGCACCTGTAAAGTATAATGATTTTAAAGTCGAAATTTGCTGCTGAGAAGAAAGTAACTTCTGTTCAAGACAAAAAAGATGCGTCATTAGAAAAGAAATCTAAAAAATTTGTTCTAATCCAAACTAATAAAAAAACCCTTTTTGATGTTGAAACAATTTGTTAATTTATGGTTTATTATTCTTTTAAAAGGGAATTTTGCCTTCATTTTAATAGAAAGGAAAATTCGTCAAATAACGAAATTCGTTAAATATCGCGGTGCAACCGACTGTAACTGTAATCTAAACTGTATTTAAAATTAAAAGTAATTCTATCATAAGTCTGTATTCTTTCTTTACATCGAGTTCTAAGAAATCTTACGTTGGGTTTTTACTTTAAAGTTTAAGCTAAATTTATTTTATATTAAACAATAAATCTACTCTCATTTTATGATACTCCCATTAAATTGTTGCGTAAGTCTTGCTCTAAAAGCAATAATATTTTATAAATACAGATGTATTCCATACAGTTGCATTGAGTATAAATGTTCTTATGAGATAATGACGTTTAAGATGTTTCTATTTATCGAGAAATTCTAAAATTCGTCAGCTGTGATGTAAGTTCAATTATCAATCTTTGAGTTTTTTATGTAATTATCTAAACACAATGGAATTAGCTTTTCTTTTATCATCTAAGATTATTTATTGAAATACGAATAAGGTATGGGGGGGGACTCTTACAGCCTTTCAGTCTATCAGTGTAAATATTTTTAATAATATTTCATACTTACTAATTCCTTATTTTAACTATCACAATTAGAAATAACATGCATTCATCTTTTTTCAATTTGCATTAGGAAAAAAAAGATATAGTTTATAAACTGTTCATCCCTACTAGTATGAATAATACGTATTTATTTTTTCGGAAGTGTTGTCAAATGAGAAGTACATAGTATTTACTATATGTGATTATAAATTTATAATGGCAAACGTCTATATTTAAATAATTTCAGAGATAAAAATCTAGTCACACACTGCTTCACAAATTTAATTTAAGAAATAATTTTCTCTAAAAGAAGGCGTAGTAATATACACTATCACTGAACATCAAACAATTCAAAGTTTCTTTCATAATCTTCCACATTTTATTTACACTACTGTGGTCATTAAAATTGCTTCACCAGGAAGTAACACAGATAACAAAATGATATTTATTGGACAAATATTCTATACTAGAAAAAACAAGTGATTAAATTTTCAAGAAATTTGGGTGAATAGATCCGGAACGATCAGTACCCAGAAAAACTACCTCTAGCATGAATAGCAGCACTTATGCGCCTGGGCATTGAGTCAAACAGAGATTAGATGGCATGTACAGGAACACATACCAATCAACACGATTCAAAAGCTCATCAACCGTAGTGATAGGCGTATGATGACAAGCCAGTCACTCAGTAACCATGGACCAGACGTTTTCTATTGACGAGAGATCTGATTAACGCGCAGGCCATGGCAACAGCCGAACATTTTTCGTGTCAAGGAAGGTCCATATAACACCGGGAACATGCGGTTCTGCATTATGCTACAGAAACGTAGGGTTTCGCAGGGCTAGAAAAAATGGAAGAGCAACGGTTCGTAACACAACAGAAATATAACGCCCACTTTTCAAAGTTCCATCAATAAAAGTAAGAGGTGACAAAGACGTGTATCCAATAGCACCCAATACCATCATGCCAGTGATGAGCCAGTATGATGATAATGACGAATGCATGCTGACAATGCGTGTTAACCTCGATGCTGCCAGACACGGATGCGACAAATTGGATGCTGTAAACATAACCTGGACTCATTTAAAAAGATGACGCCTTGCCATTCGTGAACCAGGTTTGTCGTTGATCCCACCATGGAAGATGTTCCCGTCTATGATGCAGCGCCTAGAATATCCGCAGCCATGGTCTCCGAGCTGAGAGTCCATACTGCTGTTCATACAAACGAGCTACGAACTGTTCATGCTAAAACTTGTTGTCATGCAAATGACCCCAATTCTTGACTTAGGGCTCGTGACGACGCTGCATGATCCATTCAGGGCCATGTGGGTAACATGCCTGTTTGCTCTGATGCTATTGATATTGGGCCGTTCAGATCTAGGACGGCGTTCCGTTTTACCGTCCTGAACCCACCAATTCCATATTTTTCTAACAGTCATTGGATCTCAACCGCCAGAAGCAGTACTGCGGTACGATAAACCACAATCCCGGTACTCTTCAATTCGACCTTTAACATTGTCAGAAATGTGTTGGTTCACAGGCTGATACCAGGCTTTACAACAACTTTTCACCAGGTAGCAACGTTCAAATGCAGTTTCTGTATGAAAAACCGGCTGAACAATTTCCTTATTTAAACACATTTTTGGTGTTGCTACCGGTGCATGTTTTATTTGAATGCGCTGAAAAATTCATTTTTAAAAAATTAAACCGACTTGATTCAAGTTTTTCAAAATAACACTTTTCCATTTTTTCTTTTTAATATTGGTCATCCGTACATCAATAACGCAATTATCTCGAATGTAAATAGATAAATCGAAGTTCCGAAAATCACGAGTTCGTTTTTGTCACGTTTTATGTGAACCCTATCATTTGCATATCACAGCACCTTCTTCCTGTCCTTTAAATTCCACGTCTGTAGCATACCGCCTTCTTGGTGTAGCAATTTTAATGGCCAGTATTGTATACTTTAAATTTCATTGGAAGTAAATATGCTGTGGTGGAATTTGGGTAACAATATAAGCAGATAGAATTCTGCAACAATTGATCTTCCTATTATATGAAAGGTAAATATTTTTTTTTAGCTTGGCACTTGCCATTACATTACCATTTCACTGGATATTTCATGATATTGTAAGACTACGCGCCATTTTAAGTTATGGATTTCTTATGACTTATCGTATCACAAAACGTGAATTTTTATATATATAACGAGCTATTAGCCCCTCGCCTGCCCCCTAGGATGTAAATTTTCGTAAAACCAATGCTTAATGGGTATGGGCTCAGCAAAAGAAACATGCTTACCAAATTTCCAGCCTGTATCTCCAATAGTTCAATATCAAATTTTTTAAAATTTACACCGTATTATGCCATCGCGACCCTCCTTTGTTGTCGATCTCCACGAAACCATTCTCAGCAGATCTCTACTTAAGAAAAGAAAGATGCCTCCCTAATATCTAGTGAATGCATATGATAATTCAAAAACGGGAATTTAACTGGACTTTCCAGCATCTTGTGTAAACTCATGGAGAGAATTGTACTACGTAGACTTTCTACTTATCTTGACCAATTAACTTTAATACCACACGAACAGTTTCGTTTTAGAAAAGGTCACTCAACAATGGATCATATCTTATATTTTAGCCAGAAGGTTAGGGATGCCCATAATCTCAGATCCACAAATCCCACAGTAACAGCTTTCTTGATGTATCGAAAGCCTTTCAACAGGATCTGGAAATACAAACTCATTTGCAAACTTTACAGCACTTTCAAACTCAGGGGGAGAATTCTGTCTTGGCCTGCTGACTTCCTAAGGGCCAGGTATATTAGAGTCAAGTTTCAAGACACCTTCTCGGAAAAATTTAGATTAAGCCAGGGTATACCACAAGTATATGTTTTCCTTAAGTATTGCCAAAATTGAGGATGAAGCCAATTCTGATCACTATGTGGGATTGTATGCTGGCGATATAATAATCTGGACCAGCAATACAACTTTATTTAATTCTCATAACAAAATTAACTCTTTCCTCCTTCTGCTGGAGTGAGATTAGTGCAGAGCATAAAATCATTTTTAATACCTCAAAGTCTATATCAAGTATTTTTACCATCAACAGACATCTGTACAGCTATGCGCCTAATATTTATTTACTGGGTAGTCGACTAAATTGTGAAAAACATCCCAAATATCAGGAGATTGTTGGTCAGGTTCATATAAACAATTTGGTTTGTAGAGGCAAATAATGAATAAAAATTTTAAAATATATATCTGGCAGGGACTGGGAAGAGGATGCTCGGACCCTTCGAAATACCTATATTGCTCTTATTCGAACTATCCTTGAATATGGTGTACAGGTATATCAGGTTGCCTCTGCTAGCAACCTAGATAAACTAGAAAGAGTACAACTCTCTGCTGCCAGAGTCATCACTGGTCTCCGCAATAGCTGCCCAAGGGATATTGTTTTGTATGAAGCCGCCTTGCAACCTCTCAGATTAATATGCAGACACCTATTGGCTAAATACTTTGCCAAGCTCATCATTTATGGTGATCAGCACAGAACATCTAGTTATTGGCACAACAATCGTCGCCTTTAGAGAGGAAGTCGGCTTAGTTATGCCGAAAACGAGGGATGGTTGTATACTGAAGTAGAATAAGTCTCTCTGACCCGCTCTACGGATTGCTACGTTGTTCGATGAATGGGTCTTTTTTAATACTGAATTATCCTGATAAACTCACAAGGTCACTCAACATCCAAAGTATCTTAGGCAGCTTGCTTTGAACACAAGTCCCATGTGACGCATTACAGATCTATACTGATGTCAGCATGGGTGTAAGTGCTTTCTCGGGTAATGGAATTTTCATCAAAAAGGGGAATGGAATTAGGATCTGTAAGAAAAATCCTGACTACTGCTCAGTTCTTCGGTCAGAGTTCTTAGCTATTGAGGAGGCTTTGAAATTTTGTTTTGCTGAGAGTATCAATACAGATATTTGGATTTTCCGTGACAGCCGCAGCTCTATTCAGCATCTATCTGAATGGTGGAGGCATGATGACAGAACGACAATGAGTATTTTTTTCTACTATTAAATCGCTAGAGTGGTAAAGTTAAGATCATTTTTCAGTGGGTACCGTCATACGTTAATATCTATGGGAATGATATTGCAGATAGCTTGGCCCGTAAGGGCAGCCATAAAGATTCTATGCTTGGTGTCTGCCTTACTTTTTCAGAAATTGCTACACAAGTCAAACAAGATATCAGTTCCTCTTGGAGTGTTGCTTTTCTTAGGACAGGCAGTAGGCGAGATGAAACTAGGCTAGGTACTCGAGCTCAGCGGCATGTGGCGCGTCTTAAAGTTTACTCTTCTTGTCCGAATTGCATTGTGACCCAAGCCGCTCCAGCCCACACCTTGGCTTGTATTGGTTTCCATAGGAGCCAGCTGCTCTCAAGACCTGCTACAGTTCTGCAATGTTTAAAAACACATGGGTTCATGGACTTGATCTAGAAGTTTCTGTCGATCAAATGGGATAATAAACAACAAGAAAAACGGGAATTTTCATTTGTATGTCCCCTTAACCATCCTGAGGAATGGTTTCCTACAAAAAGCATTTATAGAGAATCTCTACTCAAAAAATGGAATATGATTTCAGAATTCCAAGTATGTGAGTATAATATTTCCGGAGAGAGTGAGGGAGTAACATTTCCACTGTACACATGTAGAAGTTTAAGGTATCCAACTACGTTCGGAACCGTGATTCTGCAAAAGCGTGTAAATGGATAATATTTAGGATATTTAGCGTCACTTAGATTAGACAATGCATATAAAATTCGGTAAAGAGAATAGTATAACAATAAAAATTTATTTAATTACAATATATCGACAAAAAATTAACTTAGAATAACCTTTTTTCCAAATGTTCCTTTTGTAAAAAATGCTTCTTTGGTATTAATATTTTACCTGTATATAGCTCAGATCTCTGTACAGAGGCTCAACTAGAATTTTTGAAATACATAACTTGGAAGTCGGTTTATCCATGTTTTACGAAAACAGAAGGGAGAAATTTTAAGAATATACGCCGATAATTATTTCAAATGGTTGTAACTCTGAAACTAATGTGAATTTTTCAAAAATCATAGTTCAGCATCTGTACAGATGTCTGAGCTATATACAGGCAAAATATTAATACAATAAAAGCATTTTTTTACAAAAGGAGAACATTTGGAAAAAAGGTTATTCTAAGTTAATGTTTTGCCAAAATATTGTATTTAAATAGTTTTTTTTGTCATAATGTCTTTAAAATAATTTTATACGTGTATTCTAATCTAAGTGACACTAAATATCATGAAAATTATACATTTATGCGCTTTTTTAAAATCATGGTTCCGAACGTAGTCGGATACCTTAAGCAATTTAATTTGGATGTCAAAGTAAAAAATTTATTTGAAAGAACTGAAGTAATTAATATTCAATTTATAAACACATTTCGCTTTTTAACTAAGTAACATTATAAAATATCTAAGCAGCATTTATTAAACTATGACAAAATTGACAATTTCTGCAAAATCTGGCGTATACGCGCACTTTTAACACTAAAGTCACGATCGAAATTTCCGGCTGTGCGTTATACGACGGGTATAAAAATAATAGCTTTAAAAATGATAGCTTTGACTTGGCACCCCAAAAAGGATCGACCTATCGTTTTTTTTATTTTTATTTAATCTTATTCTTTGCATTATTTTCTTTCGATTGATATATCATTTGTGCAAGTTGGAACATTAGAAGTTGAATAAAACTTCATTTGAAAACAAATTAGGCGATTCTGCCACGCCCCCTTTTAAGAAAAAAGAGGTAAAATAAGTTATTTTATAAAGAGAAATAATAACTATAAAAAAATAATGTGTAATATATAAAGCAGAATATTTACGAGGCAATATAATAATGTAATTTTTCTTCTTTGGAAAATGTGTGCATGTAAAATTTTTGAATCAAGGCGTTTTATATTAATTATTTTATAATTTTAGTTCTTATTCCTGATATGTTTTTCATACAAATGTAATACTTCGATATATGTGAAGAAAAAAAACTAAACTTTCTGTCGGGACAGAAAAAAAAATTTTTTTTAACATGTTTCTTGAATTTTCTTTTGTAATTAATACCTTCTTAAAATTGATCATTTATGAAAATGAAAAAAAAAAATGGTAGAAAAAATACGAAAATGCAATTATTTAAAAGAAGAAAAATATATCACTAATACCCTAAAGTGGTATTTCAAGTTTATTTAATCTTATTATAATTTTTTTTTTCAGAATTATAAACTTTAAAGTGGTTTTTCTCAGTCTGTGTTTTTAGAAACATTAGTGCATTCAAAATGCTACTCCTTCCACAACTATATACCAATCACTTCCATTTTTTTCCTGTGTGTGTGTTGCATATAAAGAATGTAACAAAATAAGGGATCTATTTTGCTGTAAACTAAATACTTATTTTAAAAAATTGAAATGTAAGAGATATTGGCTTTTTCTCTGATTTTTAGCATGTATATCAACATTTTATTTTTTTTTTCTCAAAAATGAATTAAGTTATTGTAAAATTGGTCTCTCAAGTTGTTTATAACATCCATAAAAATATTATAAAAAAATTTCAGGTCAAAAAATTAATAATTTCAGAAGGAGTTGGATTTTAAACTTTTCCAAATTTTCTTCAATAAATTAAAATTTTTAAAATTGTGTGAATAATATGTGAAAAATTTCTTCTCGTATCATTTTATTGAATAGAAACATTATATAAAATCTTAAAATATAATTTTTAAACACATAAAGAAAGAAAGTAGTTCAAAGGGTACCAAGTCCTCTTAAATTAATTATAAAATACATAAAGCAGTACTGATACATTAATAAATGTATTATATCAGTGTAAAGGTGTATTTTTTTGTTTACTCTCAGTAAATTAATAATCTTTTAAAATAATCTTTTTTTTTTTTCAATACACTCGAGACCCCCTTGCAGAGTTATCAAGCCCCCTAGGGAGCCGCGCCCCACAGTTTGAGAAACCCTGTTTTAGTATAACGCCATCAAGAGCAATTAGCTTAAGCTAAATATTTTAATATACGCTTTTCTTTTCCTTGATCATTTGAAGAAAATAAACAGTTTTTAGACTTCGTAAGCAAACTACTGGGATGAGAGAGACATACAGATGTCACATACTAACTATTCCTTGATTTCGAATTCCCATAGCTATTTTTTTTCTATCAAATCACAGCAAAGAAGAATGAAAAGAGCATTTTCCTGATAAGTACGTTTGAGTAATCTCTCTTTTATGTGACTGATACGATATACATCTGTCGCAGTCTCAGAGATTACTTCTGATTAAGCATGTATTATAAATTTTTTTTACCCAACCCTTTTTTACTGCAACGACATATAAAAGCCTTGACTTTGAAAGGTCATTCACTACAATTTGTTTAAAAAGGTGTTTCGTCTTAATTGTGTGTTCTAAGCACTTTTCTTGGGTATAACCTCAAGAAATATTCCTTCAGATTCAAGATGATTGCTGCACTTTTAATAGCTGTTGTCCTTATACAAGGTAAGGAAAATTGTTTGACTCTTCAAATGAGTATATTTTTATGTTTATATGTACCATATTTTCGGGAGTATATGTTCCCCTTTAACAAAAAAGATGTGATCGAAATTTACAGTTGCGTGTTACACGTAGTGTATAAAAATATTAGCTTTAAAAATAAAGAGGAGAGGAGCATCAGGACTATTAGATCTTAAAGAATATGCAAATACAGTGAAAACAGTTTACCACGAAATTCAAAGGACTGAAATATTTTTTCGCGTTAAAAGAACTTCAAGTTAAACAATATTGCAAAAAGAGAAAAATATTTCAAGAAAAGGATGTTTATTACAGTATATTTTATTTATGTGCATAAGTATATATGCATGTATTTAATAAAAAAATAATGAAACAAATACATTTACAAAATACTTTAAGGAAATTTAATTCAAAATTTGTAAGTTTTTTGGAAAAAAAATTTCTGAGTTTTTGGAAAATAATTTGATATTTTTCTTAGCATTGTCTTTTTTTAGTATCAAATTGCGACGAATGTTTCGATGTCGTCCATGATTATTTCATTTTAACTTTGGAATGTTCGTCTAAATAACGGAACATTATTTTTATGAAGTTCGCATTTCGGACGACTTCAGAACAGGAGATGCATTATTCCTTTTATTTTTGTCGTCGGAATCTGCATCAATAATGTGTTTTTAAACTTTAAACAAACTCCAAAATGACTTTGTCTGCTAAAATT
>BMAV01000504.1:0-26973 GCA_019973955.1 Trichonephila inaurata madagascariensis | reverse complement strand
AGAGGTTTAGTTTAATTTAAAACCTATCATAGAATTCTTCATAAAATTTCTTATTTACCAGATTCAATAATAAATAAATAATTTTTTTAAAGTATTTACGTCCCCAAACACAAAGCAACAACATATAACTTAATAAAAAGTGAAAATGAAGAATACGTATTTGTTGAGTATAACCTAAGTGGAAAAATAGTTGCACATTGTTTGATTGTATTTTAAACCTGATATGGTGGTTGTCCTCATAACTGTCAATTATGATGTAAATAGACTAACTAAATGTAACCAGACATGATGTAATAGTCTGCCGAGCTTGGCGTAAATATAACGAATAGTTAACTTCTTAATCAAGTGAGGAAATGGTAGCTGAGCTATCCCTATCGTGAGCTATGAAAGCATTAATGTGTCTGTCGTATTTCATTTCTAAAAATCGTTCTTTCGTGTTAAAAACAGTTTCTTCCGCAATAACAAGTTGATTTAATATACAAAATATTTCAAAAGCTTTCAGAAACTCGTTTTATTCGATTTTGACTAAATATTATAAATCAGTTTTGTGTTAGATTGTCAATTAGCTAGGTCAGTTTAAAATAAAAAAAATTATATTTATAGAAATGTATGTCTTGCGTGTTTTTTCTATTTTCTTATTTCACTTTACAATATTATGAAAGCAGACATGTTTATTAAATTTGGCATTTAAAAAAAGCAAAATTTATTTTGCTCTCATGCTGAAAGAAAATATTAGTGTTACCAGTTATCTTAAATGTAATAAGAATGTATCAAAGATAAATAAGATTTTCTGCGTTTTTTAGTTAAGTTTGACACCAAAATTGTATTAAAAGGAAATAAATCTCAAGCATAATAATGAAATGCAGCTTAGAATAATACATATATTTTTACAGCGTATGCGCAACAATTTGTATACAGAAGTTTACCTCGCATTTATCGTATACGATCTCACTCTCTCTCTCCTTTACACATTCGAAAAAATTCATGTATTACAAGTTTATTCTTTTGATAAAGCATTCATTTTTCTACATAATCATTGTGTTCTAAGGTTCTTCATAAATTAAACTCTTCAAATTACGGTGTGTGATTGTATGGTAGTAACTGAAGTTGATGCTATAATCATAATGTAAAGGAATTGTGCATACTCGCTTTCAAGCAGAAATCTGGAGAAAAAAATTAATTAAGTTAAGCTTTTCTTATATGCATGGAACTTAGAAATATCGAAGGAAGCAGGTCGCATAAGATGATTAATTTAGGGGAGAAAAGTGTTGATATTCACTTAAGTATATATGAATAAACAGAAATTGAAGTACATAAGATTTATTTGAAAAAATATAATTTATTTATGTATAAATATCACTGTTTAAAAAGCTACGCGAGAACTATTCATGATGATTTTCTTAATTTTGAGCTCCGTCAAAAGATGAAGACGACAGATGAACTTACAATCCCTCTTATCACTTCCAGATCACGCTATAAGAGTACCTGAAGGCTCAGCAAAATCAAAAATTATTAATACATAAATTTCAACTAACAAATTTAAAATGATTTACACAATAAATTGGATATAAGGACTATAAGTGACCATCCTGGGCTCTCGGGACACTGAGGAAGAAATTATTTCTTTTATATACGAGTAATAAACTCAAACTCTCTGTGGCGCAACAACCCATGAGGGTCAGGGCCTACTGTGCCCATTCCATTATACGTGACCATTGGGAGCAGAGGTGCAAGAGTAGATGTCCCGATCAATGTGGTAAGTCTGAAGCGAGAACCCCAGTGTTTAAACCCCCAGCAAGCTTGGTACCCATTTATAGACCCACTGCAGTAGGGATGAAAGATTGAGTCAACCTTGCCCAGCCCGGGAATAGAACCCGCACCTGTGGCGTGGAAACGCGATACGTGTGTATCCACTCAACCACCGGACCCTACACAAGTAACAATAACACGCTGTATAAATAAACATACTGTATTGGGATGTGATTTACTCTTTCCTTTATATATTAAAAATCCAATACCAAAGATCAAAACAGAGAAAAATAAAAATAATTTCAGAAATTTTAATTAAAAAATTAATTATTATCCAATTAGGTACCTTCATACATGTTGATAACAACACATCATGTACCATTGCTTCTTAGTAACAACTTATTAACTTGTTTTTTTATATTTTAATAACATCTAAAAACCAATAACTGCTTTTGAAGCACATGTATAATTCATACTTAATATTTTTATTCTTGACTTTTCTTCGCAACTTGGATTGCGGTAGTTTATTTAATTAGGCATTTTTACATCCTTAGGTAAATATCGGATTCTATCAAATCTGAATTCCCTCACCCGTAAGGGAACAATTTTCAGAATCCTTTTGTAAGTGAATCCTCATTTGAAGTTTTCAAAATTCTGTTTTTTTTCAAACACTCAGACTTATAAGCTTGAAAACTACTAAATGAAATCTTCCGAATCTTATATTTCTTACAATGGATAATGTTTTAAATCCATGCATTGTATCTCGCCATATCTTAGAAATGTGCATTGACACCCTTTATCCGTTTATTTATAAAAGTAAATAATCTGAAATATGATAGATATCGATCCATTATATCAACTGCTTTCATATAAGCACTACGTGATTTTATTGTCACATGAACTGTTAGACAATACTTTGTGTTATACAGGTCACTGAAAGTGTACTACCAAGTAAACTGGGCCTTTATTTGATGTCTAAGGGGGATTCTCACAAACTCCATGCAGAATTTCCTCATCTAAATCCCCTATTAAACTTTTCGATTGATATTTGGTTTTGAAAAATGAGAGTTTTCTAATTCAAAATAATCAATATTGATACTTAATGAAGTTTTGCAAGTAAAACCCTGACTTTTTTCAAACCTCTTCAAGTACTTAATACTTGTGCCCACATTAAAATATAGATGCGTTTAAATCATTTAAATTATACCAAGCCAATATTTAATCAAGATAAATGATCATTCAAAGAATAAGTATTAAGCATTATTAATGCAATTACAAATTACTTAATATCTAGAGTTTCATTTTAAAAAGCACTGTAAAAAATTAATAACCCTCATTAACTTTAAATAATGGTTCTCTTTGCTTCTAATTTACTAGACTATTTCAAGAACCATGAGTTTAAAATGCTTCAAATTGCCAATTTGTACTTCCTTACTTATTTGATGATTAACATTGGTATCACATTTTTTCAAAGTGTTCGGAATGTTAGTTAACAAACGATATTTTATTAAGTACCTTCAATTAGGTGTTATCCTCGTACAAAGCATGGTAAGAAGGTAAGTGACTTTACTAAAATCAGAAAACCTGCTACAGAATAAGTGCACATTTAAAAATACAGATTAAAAGCAATTCCAAATAGAAGGTAAAAATAAAAGTTGAACAAAGTTTTCTATTTCATGTTATAACGACAATTCAAATGATCTCATTGTACCAATTCTAATTACACCCTTTTGTGTTCCTGATTGCATATAACCATATGGTGTACGCTATATATGTAAAATACTGGAATCAATAGAGCAAGATAGTAAAAATCTTGAGTTGTATCGAAAGAATTCAGTATCGAATAAAGAAGTTAAAATTAAATTAACACAAACTGTCCCGTTATTCAAATGTAATTTTAAATATTAACAGCAATCCAATTAAACACGAAACAAAAAAATATGTATATAATCATCAGAAATTAAATAATTTGCATAAGATGAGTCGTACACATACACAAGAGTGGTATACAAGTTAACTAAACACATTGGACACACAGTTAAAATTAAAATGAACTGTACATTGTTTCTTAGTATTAATCGTACTAACAATGTTTATCGGTATTAATATTATTCAAAACAATAACATCAGAAAGAAAAAAAAGTATGCACCCTATATAATGGTTTATAAAAACTTAAAATTACTTAATTTATACTGACAAATTAAATTTAAATTTTTTCATCAAATGCATCGCATAAAGAAAATAAAGCCATAAAATTTGATATGATACTTGACAATCGATCTAGAATATTCCGCTTAATAAAGATCACCAAATTCAAATTGTGTTTAATTTTAAGTTATAATAAATGCATAGCTAATGAAATAAATTATTCAAAAACAATTTAGAAATTTCATGTATCCACCAAGTTCCGGAACGTAATTTTAAAATGCACATAAATGGATATCAAGCTATGATATTTCAGTGTCACTTTACATTAGAATACATATACAATTGTTTTAAGGACATTTTGACAAAAAAATTATTAAATGAAATATTTTGGCAAAATTAACTTGAAGAATCTTTTTCAAAATGTTCTGTGCAAAAAATGCTTCTATTATAATAATATTTTACCTGTATAAAGCCTAGACCTCTCTCTGAGGCTCTCAACCAGATTTTGAAAATTCATATTATTTTCTAGCAGTTACCACCAATTTTTAAAATAATTTACAGTGCTTTTTTCAAATTATTCCCCTCTGTTGTCGAAAATATGGATAAACCCACTTCTAAGTTATGTATTTCAAAAATTCTATTTGAGCCTCTGTACAGAGAGATGAAGCAAGTATGCTGAAAAAAATCTTATTATAATATAAGCATTTTTCACAAAAAGAGAACATTTGGAAAAAAATTATTCTAAGTTAATTTTTACCGAAATATTGTATTTAAATAATTATTTTTGTCAAAATGTCCTTCAAAACACTGATACATGCATTATAATTCCAAGTGACATCAAACATCATGAAAATTATCCATTTATGCTTTTTGAAATCACGATTCCGAAAACGTAGCGGGATACCTGGGTATGGCAATTATCATCACCACAGATAAAGTAAAAAGTTCCTACAGAATGAGATCCAATTGTTATTTTATAAAATTACACTGCCCTCCAAAAGTTAAGGTACAACCTTTTTAATGTGTCTAATTTGAAAAGGATTGACCATAGGAACTAGCATAGGAACATAGGTAAGACAGCTAAATAGTTTCTTATTGTATGTGTGACACATACCCTGCACATATTTAACAAAAAAAAAACGTCATTGAAATAAAATTTTTTATTGGAGGAAGCAAAGTATCTCACACTTATGGTGATGCCTTGGAACCATTACAAAAGTTGGCAATAACAAATGTCTACTCCTAATTATAATGCAATGCTTTTCAAGCTTTCACTATTGGCGATCCAGTTTTTAATCATATATATATATATATATATATATAATTTTCATCGCGCACCCCTTATACAATAATATATATATAATGTGCTTTGGCACTAAAACTACAACACGATCTTAATAATAATCTTTACAAATTAAACAATATAGTATAAAATTTTCCTTAACAGCTACTTATACTTATAATAATATTACATTTCTAAGTACAGTTGAGTACTATTGTTATTTTTTTCTTTTCTCTAATTTTTTTTAATTTCGAACAGATTGCAAAATGATATTTAATTAAAACTCCACCCCCATCATCCATTTCTAAAAGTATAAAGTATTATTTGAAAGTCTTGTAATTCCATGTTGTCTCTATATCATCCTCACACTTTTCACATTATTTTAAAGCGTAAATACTGGAAAATGTTTTTAACCTGGGAGAGTGAGGTGCGCACCTATACTAACATTAATAGTCGCGCGAGGTGACTGAGCTACAGGAATGTTTTTAAATTATTTTTATTTTCTTATTAATGCAGATTTTTTGCTGAGTACCTGAAAAAATCCATTAAAACTGAACTTAAATGTTTCAAAGGTGCATAACTTTAAAAAGGACACAAACCACAGATACTTTTCGCTAACATTACTGTTAGAATGATACATTTACAAGCAAACAGCTTCATATTTCTGCTCCTAAGTAGTTTTGCTTTCCTTTGGCTTTGAGCCCCATGCGACCTCTCCCGGGTTAAAAGAGTATTCTATATAAAAAAATATGGATGTTAGTTCTAAAAAAAGGAATTGTGTAAAACGCGTAATTCATCATGTTTTATATGTTTCAGAATACCCATAAAAATTATCGGTGGGTGGATGACATGAGTACCTAGCTCTTTCGAACTATAACCTCACATAGTTAGGGTTTTCAGTGATTGTAACAGATTGAATCTTGCCCTTTGTTAATTTAGAATACTTTCAACTTAAAGTAAAAATACAGAAAAATAAGAAAATTAAAAAATTTAAATTATTAAACTGCATTAAGCAAAAGAAAAATAGCTTCAAAAACGGTGCAGACACCACAAATGAAAGCAAAATTTTGATATAAATCTTAGCCAAATAATCCTTCAAAGTGCTCTCTGTGCTTTTCCAAATATCATATACACTTTCACACTGAAAAAAGCGCAACCGAAGTACATTTACAACTTCCCTAAATGAAAAACAAAAACATAAAAGAAGGGACAGAACTAATCGTACCATTAAGTTCTAAAGACAAACGATGATCAGCAAATCTGCTTCCTGGGTGAAAAGTGAATAAATATTCCTGTTCTTTCTAAAGCTAATGTACAGCATTTCAATAATAATAACAGCGATGAATTCTTTATCTTTGTAGAATCTTTCAATTTGTCTTTTTTTCTTCCTGAAAGTAGTATTTTAGGTTTAAGTTGAAAATGTAATTATAAAAATCTCTCATCGTGGGATTGCAGCAAATAAAATAAAATGTTTTTTTTTTACTTTGTTATAGTATCATAGTATCAGATAGTTAATGAACCTATCAACGTGGATACTTTTATTTTTGATAAAGTAATATTGTCACCTGATATATATAAATTATATCAGTGTAAATGCGTATTTTTTATATGTCAGAAAGTATATGCTTACTTCGTTCCAGTAAATTAATTTTTATACCATTTATATTTCGATAGGCTTACGACCCTCTGTAAGGTTATCACGCCCCTCTAGGGGGCACGCCTTACAGTTTGAGAAAGTCTGCTGCAATGCATTATTTGTATGGACATTTCCATGTTACCAATAAGTTATCGTATATACCGGAATAGGAGGCGATAATCAAATATGGATTAATCCTTGTTCCAGCTCATAGAAGGACCTTAAAATTGAGCTTAAACTTTTCATTTGCGCACAGGCTGTGTCATACCCATCGTTTAACTTTTTTCAACGCTCCTTCTAAACCTTTTTTTGGAAAAATGGATAGTTTCTCTCTTAGCTGACTTTAAGGTCATATCCTCTGAGCTTGTAGGTGAATTCTAAATAAATATTTTTGGATACCGCCTCTTCGGGTATGTCATACCCTGAGCGTGAATCCACGTTACAGTTCTGAAGGCATTAACACGTTTTAAATATTCCTTATTCTATGAAGTATTATTGTAGTTATGATGAAGAAATGTGATATTTAAGTAATTTAATGGATGCAGTATTTACTAGAGAAACAGTACAACAGTATTTTCGGATGAAGATATTCTCCGAATATATATGATGAGGAAGAATCAAATGATGAAGAGAACAATAACAAGTATGATTCCTTTACTAAAACCGATCCAGATTTAGAAGAGCGAGACACTCTTGAAAATAAATGTTTTACATGTTGAGACACAAAAATATTTGGGAAGAACGTAATTTTAATTGAGACAACTGGTATATATCTTATCCACTTTCAGATCAACTTTTGAAAGAAAAAAAAATCAATTGCTGAAATAATGAGCGAAACTAAAAAAGAAATTCCAAAATTTTTGAATTTAAAAAATACAGATGTTTACTACAATACGTTTAGTTTTAAAAAGATGCAGATTAAAAAAAAATATGCAGTGAAACATCACACTCACTCACGATGAGATTGAATGAGTGTATAAAAATACACTGAATGATCTTATAAATAGAACAGAAATAAAAACATTTACGTGTGAAAAATGTAATAAACTTATCGCATTTCTTACTTTTCTTTCTTTTTAACCTTTGTACGCAAATTTTACGGCAAGAACAGAATGTAAACACCCTTGGGTATGAGATACTCTGCGCGACTGATGCCGGTTGAAAACACCAATAAATCTGCTGAGGTAGCCCCAAATATGCTCTATTAGATCCAGGACTAGATATTGGGTTGGACATTCCATTCGTTCCAAACTATGATCCTGAAGATAATGCTCAGCAAGGATACCTTGGTAAATTCGTGAATTGTCATCCATCAGTATGAATTCA
This sequence comes from Trichonephila inaurata madagascariensis, assembly GCA_019973955.1. Taxonomy (NCBI): domain Eukaryota; kingdom Metazoa; phylum Arthropoda; class Arachnida; order Araneae; family Nephilidae; genus Trichonephila; species Trichonephila inaurata. Next base: position 18,831 of record BMAV01000504.1, on the reverse strand, counting down.
TTTCCAATGGGTGAATATATCGAACCATGAACTCACTCAGATATCTAACTCCAGTCAGAGTTCCTCCATGGATCTCATGCAAACCAGCGTGGCCACCAAGAAAGACCTCTCCTAATCCATGATTCAACCATCTCTGTAATTATATCTTTCAACATTGTTGGATTGGTTGTATCTTGTGCATTTCTCCTCAAGATCAACAAACACCCTCGATCTCTCTTCAGTGTAAACCTGGACTCTTTAGTGATAACTACAGCAGCCTTCTTCTGTCTAGTAAGGAAATGAGCTAATTTGTCCAGTATAAAGAGGCACAAACTGAGAACACACAAAACTGTTCGTTTTGTATAGAGGAGCGTATTGTGAAGGTGTTTCTGCACTTTTGTAACGAAGATTTTTGTTCTTCATATGATACAATTATCTGAAACCTACTGAATCATTGTATTGCTTCTTCTCATTCACCCTTATGGTATCCGACTACGTTCGGAACCATGATTTTAAAAAAGCGCATAAATGGATATTCATGATATTTAGTGTCACTCAGATTAGAATGCATGCATAAAATTGTTTTAAGGACATTTTGACAACAAAAAAAATTTATTTAAATACAATATTTTAGCAAAAAAGTAACTTAGAATAATCTTTTTTCAAAATGTTCTCCTTTTGTGAGAAATGCCTCTATGATAATAATATTTTGCCTGTATATAGCTCAGACCTCTCTACAGAGGTTCAACTAGAATTTTTTTAAAAAATCACATTATTTTCAGAGTTACCACCAATTGAAATAATTATTGGCGTTTTTTTCTTAAAATTGATCCCTTCTGCTGTTATAAAATATATATAAACCCTCTTCTAAGTTATATATTTCAAAAATTCTAGTTGAGCCTCTGTAGAGAGGTCTGAGCTATATACAGGCAAAATATTATTATAATAGAAGCATTTTTTACAAAAGGAGAACATTTTGAAAAAGATTATTCTAAGTTAATTTTTTGCCAAAATATTGCATTTAAATCATTTTTTTTTGTCAAAATATCCTTAAAACAATTTTATAAATATATTATAATCTAAGTCACACTAACTATCATAAAAAATTATCCATTTATGCGCTTTTGGAAAATCACGGTTCCGAACGTAGTTGGATACCTTAAAGAGAAAGAGAAACAGTCTCTTGCAGGTGCTATAACTCGCAATTGACCTGGAACATGTCTTCTAGACCAATACAAGGTGGATCAATGACTGTAAAATCAATTTCCAATTGATCCTACAGTCGTTGAAACACAGGAAGCCAATTTGAAACGTACTAGTAGCTTCAGCTTGTGAAAAGCCATTTTCAATGCATCCCAATGCCTGCCACCTACATGAAACGAATGAATAATTTGCTCTAGACCTTCTTGGATATTGTCAAAGAAATTAAGAACAACTATTCAGGATAAAAAAAACATACACATGGCGTATACAGCAAGCAACTTTTGATTTTGTACATTTTCCTTTTTTTCTACTTAGGTGTTCATGTTTATTTAATAAAAGTTATGACTATATCGTATTTTTTTTCATATTTTTCTTAAAAAGTACATGATTATAATTTATATAAACAATGAAGTTCATTATGTTTGCCATTTTTTTAACAGACAGTTTGATAAAAGGGAGTTGTACCTTACCTTTTGTAGGTCAGTGCGCTTTTAAATCGAAATAAATGATAGCCAGAAAAATCAAAATTGCGTATATGTTTAAATTTTTATTGTAAGATTATAGAACACGCGAATATTCTTTAAAATTCTTACAAAACAAGTGTGGAAAAAGACAAAAAAATATTAATGTGTATTCGATTAATACATACATTATCATGATATGTGTATGTATGATTGGTGTATATATAAATATTAATGTATATAAAGTTTTTATATTCCAATTTTTCAAATTGGTTGGGTTCTTTAAGTCATTATCCCTTATACCCTGTAAGCCAACGTGTGATCCTTAACCCTGTAAGCCCTTCTTAATTTATTTGATTGATGAAAGCTAGGATGTTAATTAGATCTTCAGCTCTTAAAAAGTGCCACATTGTGTGTCGTTTCTTTTTGTGGTGAGGTGATAAAGTATTTCATAGCCCACCAAATGTAACTAATAAGCGAAATATTCTTGAAAACCATATGGTTAAAGAAAATTTCAGAACTTCCTGAAATAAAAGAATAAAAGCTGAGATATTTTGGAGAGAAGGAAAAAAAAGATTTTGTTTGTCGGAAAATTATATTGATATTTTAACCCTTATAAAGAAATTTACTCCATTGAATAAATAATATTTTAAAAGAAGATTTTTTAAATTATATTATATTAATTTATAAATTAAATATTATTTATTAATATAATATATATTAATAATATATAATATATTTATATATATATAATATATATATAATAAATATATATATATATATATATATATATATATATTATATATATATTATATATATATATTTTCATATATATATATATCATATATATATATATATAAATATATATATTTTCAATATATATATTAATATATCATATAAATATATTTATATATATAATATATATATATATATATTATATATAAATATATTTATATATATACTTATTAATATATATATTTCTCGGTTCTTAAAATTTAACTCTTTAACTCACTGACTTGACGAAAATGTCAAAATAGAAATTCATTCTGCCAGATAAGGACATAAAGAAATGACATCTCATTCAAAATATATAGACTTTCTATTTATTGTGTGTTGAAGTAGGATATTTCATTCCTATTATATTACTACTCTGAAACTGGTGGAAGTTTGGCAGATACGAGGCATGTTGTATATACTACAACGAATAATTTAAGAAGCGGGAGAAGTATAAAAATATCCAAGTGACATTTATTGCTAAGAGATTTGATATCTTACAATTGAAATCCAAAATGACAGTTTCTGATCTAGATGTTATTTTAAATCGATTATGGTGTTGTGCAGAAGCTGGAAACATGATAGATATATTTAGTTTTCAAGATTATAGTGCTCTTTTTTTGTGTATAAGCATATAGCTTCTTAAATATGTTTTGGGGGATTTTAACACTAGAAAGACTGAAACTTGGTATATACCTATATTGCCCAAAAGCAGTTAAAATGATTGCATTGGGAAAGAATGATTAATGTGTAAAAAATTGTTTAAATTAGTTTTTAATATTTTTATATTATTTACAGTTACATAGCAAGTTATAATATTAGTAAATATTAACAGTAAAAAAAAGGTTCTTTCTTGAAAAAAAATATATTCTAAAAAATTATAAGAACTTGTTCTCATTATGAATGTAAATTTCTTCTGATTAAAATTGAAAAGCAGTCAAAATATTTTCCTTTGGACATTCTAGTTCTAAAACACTTAAGATTACACTTAAGTGTACACTAAGTGTAATCTTAAGTGTAATTAAGTTAAGATTTAATTAAGTTAAGTTAAGATTTAATTTAAGTTAAGATTACACACTTAATATTCCTAAAAGTAGCGAAGTAATATACGACTCATTAATATTTTTAGTTAGCATTCTAGGGACTTTATTATTTTTATTTTAAAGCATATAGAGAGTAAACATAAGTTAATTCAGGAGCTTATTGTGAATTTGAATGTAGTTAAAACATTTTTTTAAATAAAATCGTATATATATATATATATATATATATATTATATATATAAGCTCTTAAAAAAGATTAGTTGAAAACTGAACCTTCAAAATCCTATAAAAAATTTACTTCTAAACGTTTAAGAAATCCTGTAAATATATAAGGTTGATTTTCAAATTAATTCAAAATTATGAGCCTGTCTTAGTTATTTGACATCTGTCGCAGGCATATTTCTTCAAAGTTAAAAGCTATGTAAACATATAATTAATTATATCTCTTTTTTCCCTTTCGATTTGTTATAATGGACTATATGTATAGTACACTTTAAAAAATGAAGCAATGAAATTCAGATCTCATTTCTTTAGAACATTCTTCCTAAATATACACACTTTAAATATTTTTATTATTTTTCTACATCTTAATTTATTAGTTGTTACAGTGCATACCATTTTAGGTTTCGTGTGTTTATTGAAAACGAGGGCACACACAGAGTGACAAATAATATAATTATATATATACTTTGCTATATAGATTTTAGAAAATCAGTGCACATGTTATATACCGAATTGTTATTTATCTTCTTAAATTGCTTAGAGTCACACATTAAAGCGTATTAAGATTTACTACATATTGCCTCCAGGTTAAACTTCTTTAACTTTAAATTTTTGCCTTAAAAATCTACTTATATAGACTTACAGAATATTTGATATGTTTTACATCATTTAATAACCGCTAAGTTAAACTATTCATAATTATCAATAACTGTTATAAAACTGCAGGGATTTATATTCTCATAATTCGATTTCTGTGCATTTATTTGTCTTAAAACTAACGTACATAGAAAAAGTAATCTTCTTCAGCATAACGAAATACTTAGACTTTTAAACTATTCAATCTTTCAATTTTTGTGCTTGAAAAATTTATTAGGAAACTCAAATTGCAATTTTTTAAATAATATACGTACCTTTTTTATACATAGATATAATTTTCTTTGGTTTTAACGAGATAAAGTCTATAAAAAGATGCAATATTCAAACACATTCAGTCGTTGAATTAGATATTTATAAAGCCTTTTTAATTATCATTGGTAAAGCGACACGCGCTTACATACCTATGTTTATCGATAATTATCTACATGTGAATTTGGAAATTTAATTGCTACAGACCAGACACTACAATTTCTTATGAATGAACAGATCTTAAGATTTTCTTAAAAGCCGGGTTTTGAAGGAGTTATTTTAAAAATATTGAGATGATATTCTTCAATGACTGTTGCAGGTAAAAGAAAATGATTTAATTCTTCTTTATATGTTCTCTGAAACCTAATATTTATATTATAAATGTCAAATCTTAATGGGAACGATTAAATTTTAATTTGAGATTTTTGATAAAGAACATGAAGCAGGGGAAAAATGTGTTCCTGCAAATCTCAATATCAAAAACTTCTCATTGGAAAAAATAAAATATTTTTGAAATAAAATAAATAATTGGATAATGTCTTCTGATAGATTTTGTAGTTTTTTTTATCATATTTTAACTTAATTTAATTTTTAGAACAACGCTTGAAACAAAACCAAATTAAAACAGTTCTTAAAATTTAAAATTTGCCTTATTATTATTAATACTTTTGAAAACATTTTTCATAAAGAGGTATAAACAAATAGTTCTTAATTAAAATAATTAGATATCAGTAATTCTCCTTGTTGATTCCTTATTCCTTATGTAAAATAATTCCGTAACTATAACACTGGGCTAAGATAAGTACCTAAAATAAATAAAATAAGATAAATAATGTACAGGGTAAATAAAAACAAAACCAAAGTTACGAAAAAGGAAGGAACGTATCAGTACAAAGAATTTTTATTAATAATCCATGTATAACACATACATGCATATGCATATATTACACACAAGAAATCTAAAGATTAACTTTTTTGTGTGTGTAAGCATTATTTGAGAAAATAAGAACAAAACATCTCTAGTTTGCATCGATTTAATTTGCCATAGCACCTACAACTTTCTTTTAACACTCTAAACTGATCATTTCTCTTTTTCTATCCATCCCCGTACTTCATGGAACTAATGTAATAAGTGTTACGAAACTCTTTTCGATCTATGAGAAGGACCTTTCACAATTTAATGCAGCAACACTGAACACTGTATCCTTTTCTTCTACACTAAGATTATGCTTATGCTCTTTTTTAAATTCAGTTCTTTGAAGCTCTTTTGTTTATTTAAAGGAAAAAATCATCTTCCTTACTAAATCGTCTATGAAACGTTTTCTATTTTGAAACAAGAACAATAAAGTAGAAAAGAAAAAATAAAAATAAAAGGATTTTTAGAATAGAGGGGCAGAATAGCATTTGCTACGTCAAAATACGTTCTTTTCTCTCTCTCTCAAGGTCTGGTTAAATATAAAAATTCTCTTCTAGAAGCAAATTTGCAAATTTTAAACAAACCAAATTTATTGCGTAATGTATTAATATAATACAATACTTATTTTCAAAATGAGTGAAAATAAGTATTGGTACACACAAAGTAAGTGGTGGTAAAGTAAGTAAGTGGCACACACAAGGGGGAGTCTCTCATAGTCCTCCAGACCCCCTATAGTCCTTTTTTCGATTGATGATAATCCTATGTGTACTGATTACGCGCTATTTCCAAATAAATCTCTCTCTCTCAAATATCAAATTACTTTATTTACAAACCTCTACTCACACCCTATTCATTACAAACTAAAATCTCACACTTTATACATTACAAACTAAAATCTCACACTTTATACATTACAAACTAAAATCTCACACCCTATACTACCCAACTCTCACAATGCACAAAACGGCCGTGGTAGACAAGTGGTATAGGTATCGGATCGTGGCTTGCCTTGTCACGAGTTCGAGCCCAGTACCACTAAAGACCCGCCGTGTAGGGAAGCGATGCACGTTAAATCTGTCGAGAGCTGAAGCATCCTCCCGTTGGTGTGGTAGTTAGTAAAGGGGGGTGCCAGCTCAGGTGACTTGACCATGGTTCAAAATTACGTGGTCTGTCACCAAAAGCCCTCGTGTAGCTGAACAGTGCGACGTTAATATTGAATCAATCAATCAAACTCACAATGCACAAAACCTCAGACCATCCATTCAAACTCTGCAACACTCCACTTATCACTCCCCCGTCTTTTCGGTGTTACAGTTACACAACGCCGCTCTTGAAACAGCGCCATCCATCAACTTAACACATGGTATAGTGACGAGGATGCCACCTGAGCTGGAATCCACATATCACCATTGGTAGAAAGTTTGAGGTTCGACATATTTAACGTAGAAAAGCCCCTTCTGCACATTGGGTCCCGAGCGGCACCAGGCTCGAATCATGCTAAGCCGGAGATGAGTCAGTTATCTTAACACTATGTAAAAATTAATTATTTCTAATTGATGATTAATGTTAATTATCAATGCTAATTAATTATTCAATATTTTTTTTTACTGTTTTTTTTTCTGTTCCCGACAATCGACAAAATCAAACGAAGATGTTACGGCGTTTTGGGGTATAATGCAAGAATGGTGAGCTTTCAGCCCTGGATTACCACCGCCCATTAAACATTCCCATAAAGACTATCATATAGGAGGATACTGGCAATGTTATTGTTAACCCGCGGTCACTCGCGCATGTTTTTGCTACCGTTGTTACTCGCGGGGTGTAGAGAACACCCCAAACTTTTAACACGTGTATTTAATTATGAAAATAAAATTAAGTCATTGTGATACATATTTTAAAGTACAAGATGTTTTTTGTATTATACAAATGAAATTATTAAATTTATTGCATACAAATGAGACTAACACATTAATTTAAACTAAACATACAAAATTTTCATTTTAAAACACATAATTTTATGTTTTTTTTTTCATAAACCAGTATATATAATACATATATACCAGTAATAAATATACTTTATAATTAATGAGATAATGATAGTAGAAAGTAGAAAAATAATATTTTAACCATTTTCCAAACATTCAGAGCAGACTGTATACATATGCTCAATATCTCGCAGGAGTTCTCAGCCCCCCAGATAAACTTTGGAAGGTCATTACATTCCAATGCTTCGAGAAAGAGGGATTACATCAGGCCTGAAGGTTCAGTGGCCTTAAATGGGTAGCTACAGAAAAAATAGTGGTTCTCCGCATTCTTTTTAGAATTCTGGGGGGATTTTCTTGTTGCTGGGGTGAACAGAATACCCCGCGCGAGTGCTCGTGGGTTAACAAATAAACAGCTTTTCCAGAATTAAAGATTTTGTAAACCTAGGGTGACCGTGTACTCCGCGTGACCGCTCCCTGGTTACAAATAAATGCATAGAAGTTATTCTTCAAATGAGATATATTTTGAATATGAATTATTATTTATATAACAAATATAATGATTTACATTTGGAAGTTCCAAATCAATTTGATTTCTCTCGTGAACCATTTTTAACATATGGAGTCTTTTTGAATAATGAAAAATAATCATACGCAAATTTATTGTGCATGCTGTGAATTATATTAGTAGTAAAATTGTGCATGGGGGGAATTGACTCTAAGGTGTATAGGTTAATTCTTTACAAATGTTAAGATAAAGTTTTCTGAAATATTGATTATTCATTTATTTTTAAAAAATTACTGATACATGTATACTAATTAATTCTTAATAAAGTTTGCATGCATTTTGTTATAAGCAGTTTTAAGTAAAATAATCAATATTAATTAAAAAGTTCAGACAGTGTGTGTTTATTTATTTTGTACTGTGGTTTTCGAGGAATGAAAATATGAAGCTCACATTTCTCCCTATTGAATTTTTGTTCAAATACAATTATTCAATATTCCAAGTCTAGTTTTGACAGCTTAATTAGTGTGCCGCGAATTTTTTTAAATCTTCTTGAATATAATTTTTGTTGAACTATGTACGAAAATATTCTTTAAATGAGTAGTATTTGATTTTTTTTATTGTTTGTTTTTAAGTAACTCAAAATTAATGTATTTGTAAAGAATTTTTTGTATGTTTAACATGGAAAAATTATGAAAGATTAAATAGCATCACACACAAAGAAACCAATTAATAATTTTCTGTAGTACAATATAGCGAACTGTGAAACATTTTTTTGTAAGAAAACATGCATATATATATATATATAACTAATAAAATCTTGGAAAATTTTAAGAAAATGTTACGAAAATTTAAAACATTTAAGACTTACAAATATATTGCGATAAATTTTAATTTTCTTTATATGGAAAACAATATTATTAAAAATAACTTATATAAAATGCAATTAAAACTTAATTATAAGTATTAAAATGAAAAAAAAATATTTAAATGGTAACTTTTTAAATTAACAAGTATATTAATTGAATGTTGACGTTTTGAATGGTTAGATAAAAGTTATTTTTAAATTCTTAAGAATGTCTCAATTAAAACGCCCACGAGTTTTGGAGTATTAAGCTCTCAATTATCTAAATCTTCATAATCTTCTCCTACGCAAGTTATATTTTTGACTTAGTTTGAATGTAAGAATATGAAAAAGAGTGCTATCTAACTGTTTTTTAATTCTTTGATATTGAATAGAAGATGATAGTTTGACAGTAACAAATTGGCAGAAAACTTGTAATTTTAGTTAAAAAAATATCAAATTTAGGAAAGAAAGAAAAATAATGGCATGATCTTTAGATTCAGACGAATACAGGATCTTTTAAACAACAAAAAATATATTTTTCATTCGGCTACAAAATAATATCAGGTATAGCATGAAGAAAAATATTCGGATTACACTACATAATGTTTGACGAATTATGCAAAAGATAGTTGGATATATTTTTAAAAAACATTCAATACCTCTTCATCTGTCAAGATCAATCCACCAAACTGTAGCTAAAATTGTACGCAATAAATTTCATTGGAATACAATGAAGTTAATTTGTGAATAAATTTTTTGGAATGATTGTGGACGAAAGTTTCGATAACTTTAACCAATGTAATTTGACCTTTATTTTTAGAGTACCACCTTTTCTTAGACAATCTTTCAATTTTATTGCCGTTCATCTGGTATAGTGCTTAGCGACGCTGATTGCGGTGCGATGGGGTGTGGGTTCGAAATCCGGAAAAGGTATGTATGTTTATAAATGTATAGTGCCTTTGCGCGGCATAAGGTTACTCTTAATAGCCGTTGAGCCGCAAGTCTTCTGGTGAGATTGGTGGAAGGGAATGAGAGGCGGGAGACCCCTCACCACCCTCAGGGTGTTCTCTCTCTAAATTGGGGTGGAACTGAGCAAAATCGTACTATCACCTACATGGTGCTTATAGCTAAGGCTAAAGACAGTCATAAAAATTCCTTAGCCTCGATGAATTTGGAGCACCTAGATCTGGTGTCGCTGTCGATCAGGTGGCATAAGCAACAAACGCACACACAGTTCTATAGATCAGATTCAAATCAAAATTTTCATTCGATGTAAGGCACAACTATTTTAACCTATATTATCAAAGATTTTTATTTTATTATTATTAATTAATGTTCCACCTTCTTTATACAACATAAATTAAATTCTATTGGTCTGTTCTATTCAAAGCGCTGATTGTAGATAGATGTACAATTAATATGTAACTAATGAAACCATTGTTCAACCTTTTAATTCTAAGAACCACCTTCTTTCAAATAGTTTTTTATTTATTTTCAGATTCTAATGAATGTGTCTAGTGGGTGTTCTTAACCACCTTTTTCCCAGTGTTGCATTTTTCGCGTGATGTTGTTTACATCATGAAGCAACCGATTGGAGTGATTGGCAATTTTATGTGTTTTAATGATATCGTTAGCCCAGTGCTTCTCACTCTTTCAATATTTGCGACCCAGTTTTCAATAATTATTTTCACCATCCACTCCGTATCTTAACAATACATCAAATACAATAGTGATGTTTTTTGACGATAAAGCTACAATATAGCCTTAATTGTAAACCGTGCAAATTATCTCAAGATAAGTATTAAATTTTGTATTTATTAATTTTAAGTAATAGACACTTTAAGTAAATTACTTTAAACATTGCGTAAATTTTCCTGTCTACAGTTATAAGTGTATTACAGCAATGTAAATGCATATTTTATTTTTAAAATTACTGAATGTATTTTGGTTTTATATTTAGTAAATTAATAGTTTTTTTTTAAAAAAAAATATTTACTTTTTTAAATTATCGATAAGCTCACGCCCCTTCCCTCCCCCTTCAATTAAAGAGTTATCACTGGCTCCTAGGAGGATGCGCCACAGTTTGGAAATTGGTGTCTTATCCCCTTTTGTGTCCTGATGGCACGCATGAGAAACGTTGATATAGTTTTAGTTTTTGAGACGCTTCAAAGGAAGATATCAATACTTTATTTCTAGTTTTTCATTTTGTCTTCCAAATTGAATATATCTTAAACATTAGTTAATACTCACGTGTACTGTTTTTTTTCCTAACTGTGCAGGATAGAACTAACATAATAGGTAGAATCAGTGATGGAACTTTCCATGGGATTTCAATATAGCCCGTTTTAAAATACACGATTTCAATCACTTATTTTGAGCCAACTTAAAATAAAAAAATAATGACTTAGAGTTTAAATAGAATTAGAATTGCGATTTTGTCGTTTGAAAAGTTTGAACATGATATAAAAACGTTATAAAAATTCAAAATAAACTTTTTTAACAATCGTTTTGCAGCATCGTCAAAGTTTAATGGTCATATTTTTTCAAACATACACATTTATTCAAGTATTTTTTTTCTTTTAATGCCTCTTTTGATCTTCATTTTAATTAAAATTAGAGTTGATGATGACTAAACATATTTAACAACTTGTACTTCAATGAGAATTACATAGATTTGTTTTAAGTTAGTGATTAAGTAAAATTATCCTAAGTCAATTACTTCAATCAATTTTATTTTAATATATATATTTTAACATCATTTCAAAATATATTCGACAGTATTTAGAGGTAATCGTAAGTTATGCCAATCATAAGGAAAAATAAAATTCCACAGGAAACTTAGCTTTATTGACGTCATTTATCTAAATATCCAAGAGAAAACAAAATTTACAATTGCCTCTTTCAGTATGAAACTTCTCTTTGGTATTCTTTTTTTACGCTAAGGAGAATTCGTGCTTGATAATAATTTCAACCTTTTTTTCCTCCATTCCACACAAATGGAATATTACCGTTTCTCCATTACCGAAATTTACGAGGAAGATACATTTCAGAGAAGAATTTTTATTTGAAAAGTTGCGCATATAATTGATGAAAGGGTAAAGCAGAAAAACAACAAAATACCAGCAATCGATGAAATAAGCTGAAATCGCTTTGCGTAAAAATTCCAGTAATAAATGTTATTGTATTCAGTGATACAGAAAAATGTGTGTAAAAAATGGAATTTCTGAACTCGCGTGGGGCACAGAGTCACCCCAGGCTTTCGAAATCTTTAATTTTAACTCTGTGTGTGGGAAAACTGTTTGTTACCAATGACCCTTTCAGTATCCTCCTAGATGACAGTCTCCATGGGAATAAAAATGTATTTGGCATATATCTCCCTGTATTTGGGAGTTCAAATGTTTTTTTGTATTTTTTTTTGGAGTGATTGAGTTCCTTGCACGACAATTTTTGTTCCAAAATATTTTTTATGAGGAGCCTATTTTTCCCCTCTGAAGGACTAATTGGCTTTGACTGTTGTGTTTTACGACTCAATATCGTTTATAAATGTAAATGAACATAACATAAACATAGAAATGACCATATGTTGAACTATATATATATATATACACACACACATTTATGGACAAAAACAAATTAGTGCACCAAGAAGGAGATATCAAAATGAAACGAAATTTTACATTCGTAATGACTACATTGATGCAAGTAAATGATTAGAAAATCAAAGAAAAAGGATAATTTATTTTAGAGAAAAATGCAAAAGAACAAAGGATTTAATACCCTGTTGAACCCCCTCTATAGCGCGAAAGCACTATGCGATCCGATCAGTCATTGAGGCATACAAGTTCTGTATGATGTCTTGAGAGATTTCGTTCCATATTTGCTGTAACCTTGCTTCTGGTTCATTCAAACTCGTGGGAGTTTCCACTCGTGGTCCTAAATGATCCCATATATGCTCGATTGGAGACAAATCTCGGAATCGAACAGGCCAAAGAAGGGTAGTAACAGTGTGGAGACAGTTCTTGTGACAACCTTGCCCTTAATGTCCTGGGCATACAGCTGGGCTGTCATGGCGCCACGGATTAATACTAGGAGTTAACCGTGTATTGTAAGTAATGGCACCCCATACCATCACACCAGCTGTGGGAGAGGTGTGTCGCTGTAAAGCAAAGGCAGGATTGAGGCGTTCACGACGGATCTCCTCACTCGAACACGACTGTCATCACTGATGAGATTGAATCTGGATTCGTCGCTGAAGATGACCTGGTTCCATTCCGTTGCAAGCCATTTCCCTCGTGCACGGCACCACTCCAAAAGGAGGCGTCGGTGGGTGGGCGTCAAGGGAAGTACATGTAATTGGTGCCGCGATCCCAAATGTCCTGCAGCCAGATTCCTTCGTATAGTTTGAGAAGACACATAGGACCCTTGTGAATTTGCTGCCTGTGCCTGGATGGCAGCCGACGAAGCAGTTGGCTGTACGCATGAATTTCTTAGGATGTGGCAGCATTCTCGAAGACTTGTCTGTCGAGGGCGTCCTGAGCCTGGTCTTCGGGTAAATGACACCTCTCGGAAGCATTGGACCCAACACCTCCTCACAACGTAATCAGAGCGGCCTAATTGATGAGCTACCTGCCTAGATGAACACCCAGAGTTTTTCATGTCGAGGATTCTCCCCCTATCATACTGCGACAGCTTCTTATATTATCTTCTAAAGTAGCGTAATGGTGTGTCTACCTCAGATCTTCATTTGTAATCGATTCATCGCACTCAAACAAGCTTTGGTTACCTTTTTCTACTCCATGGAGAACGACGTTAAACAACCTCTACCGGCAATACGTAATGCACAATCACGCTACATCTCTAATCATTTGCATATATCTTCCCGAAATGCACCTTCATGCCAAGTTTCATTACTATCCCGCAATTATTTCTTTGTGCGCTAATTTTTTTGTTCATGAGTGTATATAGTTTTGAACTATATATATACAATGGGGGGGGATCATAATTAAAGTACAAGTGCTCAAGAGGTGCTGGGGAAAAAACTGCCGGTAATATTCCAGCGAAACTTGGTATCTACACGTTTTAGAAGATGCGCAAGTTAAATATGTAAAATAAAATGAGAGAACAAGAGTTCCAGCATTACAAGAGTGACGTTGTTAAGAAACTACAGCATTTATGCACTGGACGCAGCACCCCTTCACATCACTAAACCTGTTAAAAAGATTGCTACATTTTTGGCTCATTAGCAGAGGTTTCGAAAACGCCTGGCCCTCACGTTCACCAGACCTTAATCCTTGGAACATTTATCTGTGATGACATCTGAAAGTTATGGTTTATAGATAACAACATGATCTTGCTGCTGAACTGAAATCTAGTATAACGAGGCACATGAGGTGTGTTATAACAGAGTTTTTCAAATGCGAATGTGGACCATGCTGTCTTACGTTTTCAGCATGTGGTTGCATCTGGTGGTTCGTATATATTGAGCACATCAGGTGATAATTTCATTGAATAAATAATGTTTTAATTGCTCTCCAAAGCTTTTTTATGGATCATTTAATTTGTAATCTTAATTAACGTAAATTTTTGATTACAGTGTGCTGTAAAAATTTAATTACTGAAGCGAATTGTATGGGATTTTGGTAAACGGTAAGTGATTTTGTATATTGTTTATATGCCTCTTAGAATATCTTTTTGTTGTTCTGTGTCTATATCAGTGGAAGTTGTGTACGGATGAGGTGGTGCAACATCGCATTTGTTGGAATCGAAAGGCCAGCGTTTTTCCTCTGGGTTTTAGGTAGCTCTGAATCATGTGGACAAAAATTTCAAGTAGCTCATTTAGGGGTTTTCTCTCCAGCACCCCTTGAACATATGCAGTTTAATTATGTGGTCAACTTGTACAAATATATAGTCTAATTCTCTACAGACGCTGGATGAACATCCATCGATCAAAATCGAAAAAGACATATACAGTAAGAAAATCACGCATTGAAGGACACATAAGCAATCGAAATTTTAAAAAAATGGATGCTGCGTGTACCAAACGTACGCTGACTTAGGACGCTTTTATATAAGATGATTTTCATAGCGTGGGGATTGAATATGTTTTTGTGAAGCCAGCGGCATGCGTTTATGTTAATAATGCACCAAGCGAGAAACACCATTGATAATATATATATATATATAAATGTATGAAACTCTCCTTTGCAATGCAGTCACAGTTATTAATACTGCGCTAATCTCTGCAATGTTTATATTGCTTTTATCCGTCTCGTTCCTTTCAGAAATGACATCATTGGCGGTATTTGACGTAATGGCTGGGCCGCTTGAGCATGCAGGGATGATCAATTTTGTACAATCATGCTTTCTTGAGATTAACTCATAATCATGTAACATTAATTACCATTTCAGTGTACTTTTAAGTATTTTCATATCAAATTTTACTTGAAATGGTTCAGCAATGTTTGAGAAGTCCGTAAAAAATTATGAACGTTTATATACTAGAGAGTGTATTAAAACTATGTTAGAGGTATTTAATTGCAAATCATAAAATTGATAAATTCAGACATTTTTGTTATACAACAATTACCAATGATGTTTACAAAATGTTGATAATATATTTCTAAAAGTTCAAGAAAATGAATTTTTCTGCTGAAAAATTTTATTTATAACATATTATCCCTACAATAATACAGTAAATAAATTGTAGATTTGACTTTCTTGTATTGCAAAAACCGTGTACGAGTATTATATGAATTAATTTTTGGTTTACAAAAATTCTTTTTACAGGTATTTTATGTTTTAAAAGGAACATTTCGAATAACATTTGTGAAATAGTTAAGAAGCAAAATTGGTCTTCATCATGAAACGCCAGGAGGCCATTTGCAAGTTTAAATCTTGGAACATGAATACATGTATTTTGCCTAAATTTTTATTAGTAGTCTTATCCAAAGAGCAATAAAATCTTTGTAACAATATACATGTCATTTATTGATCATATTATTTATCTTCTAACTATTTAAGTAATCTATTTGATAATGAATAAAACCATACGTGTATAATATGAACAGGGTAGAAGAGCCGTTGAGAGTTTTAGTATGAGGTCTATAGTTTTAAAACTTTCAACACTCAAATTTTTACCCAGACTTTTTTTAAAAAATTCATACTTTTTTTTTTTTTTTTTGCCTTTTATACTAACAATACTTAATAAAATTAAAAAATAGAGGAATAAGTACGCTTTTAGGTATTGCATTTTTAAAAATTTTTAAAATATTTTTTTATTTTGTATCTGCAGAAAACAACATTCCTTAGTGTTTACTTTTTATGTGTACTCTCTGCATTCAGAGACAGATGTTTTGTCTCTTCAAAATTTATCCTCATGCTTAAAAACAAGCTATAGAAGTACTCTATTTTCCAAATGATGCAGTTTTTGTGTGTTTATATATATACACCCAATTTAAAGCATGGTGTAATACAAATTTCACATTTGCAGAATTTGAGGACGAAATGTATAAATTTTTTCAGAACTGCTTTTGTTCATATTTCTTCATAAAGGCAAAACAGTAACATTGTCTTGCATATTTCTGTGTTCCTTATCAAAAGAGGTACCGAAACCCAAATTTTTTGGCTTTTGTAAATGAAGCAATTCCCTTTTCATGCACAAAGAAATTCAAGGATGAGATGCATTTCAGTACAATGGACAAATTGTACATTTATTAAAGAAACATATCGGCATGACCATGTCCACTATAACTATAAAAAATACGAGCATTTCAATTATTGATAGAATAAATACTTTGAAGTGCCACTGAAAAAAAGATACCTACCCAGCAACGAGTTAGCCTCCTCTGACTTTGATAATGGCTGCCACACGACGAGGCATAGATTAAACAAAGTTTTAAAGCGTTTAGCGTTGCTTGGTATTGCATTTAAATCTGTCATATGATTCGGTAGGGTTTCCGGTGGTTAATAGGTGAGACCTTTCATGCGGTTTCCGAGCATCCCAAATGTGCTCAATAGGGGATTTAGTTCTGTGGACTTTTAGGTGACCAATTTATGACAAGAAAGTCAAAAAGAATGCTCATCCAACCAGCCAGTAGTCAACCAGGACGTGTGTAGAAGGAGGTACAGTTGTCTTGATATAAAACGTGTTGCCATTGAATAACAGAACGAAAAACATATGTAAACGTGGAGGTGATCAATCGCTTAACAACTCTGCGTACTGGAATTTGGGGACGTTTGTTTTACCAGATCTTAAACTGTTATACGAATAAACACCCCAGACCAAGATTTGATTTACCTTGCCCTTCCGCGGTTCCAAACTGGCATGCATGATCCGATGGCTGCTTGGTCCACCATGCCTGTTAAATAAAGGCTCCGTCGGCATTAAGTAGTCAGGTTAGGGACGCCGCAGCCTGCTGGTTTGAGTCTCTACGCCGTGCCAATTGCTCTCTTGCCCTGGCTAGACGTGCAGCCCGATGGCCAGCATTGGTCAATAGTACTCTCGTAGGTCAATGGCTTCTGAGATCCATACGGTGAAACTGGGGGCGTTTTTGTTCAAGATTTATTGACTGTACGACTGGCAAAGTCATTCAACTGGGTGGTAATTTGAGCTAATGTTTGGCTTCGCTAAATACGTACAATATGCTTGAGTCGTCTCTTGTCAAGCACTGTCAGGGCTAGTGTGTCTTTTGTTTGCCCGTCCTGTTGACTAGTAGTACAATGCCATCCATTGTTTTTGTTGCTCTTGGGCTGCATTCATTTTTGAAATCCTGAATTTGTCTGATGATTTCGGGGAATTGAATGGCTCAAGCACCACGCACCTATGATTGATCCCTTGTTGGCGGTGTCTAAATCCAGGCAGTTTACATCCATGGTAGCAATTTCAGCTTAACTAATTCAGAGCAACCACGAGGTGCACCCTATATTAACATAGCAGTCTCACTTGTGCATAAATGATGCACAGCGCTACACAGTGCATAGCCCTTGCTATCCCTAATTCAGTGGCACTTCGGTGTATAGGGGTACGTGCAAACCAGTTAAGGAGTTACAAGTGTAACAATTTATGTTTGCAATTATAGAAAAGCTTTTTAATTTTCCAACAGCGTGGAATTCTCTTCTATTACAGAAAAACACAAAGAAAATACGTAAGAGGGGTCTCAGAATTTATTTGAAATTTTTACCAGAGTGCGAAATATAAACATTTGCGTGGGTATAATTCTTTTAAATTTAAATTAAATGATTCGAGATCTTTTACACGTTGCCAAGAGAAAGGGGCTTCAGAAAAGTATAAAATGTTTAAAATATAATCATAATTTTTAAAAATCATAAGCATATGAAAATTCTATGATAAATATTAAGTATTTTTTGCGTTGAACTATTTTTTTAAAATATAGCATCTGATGATAAATTATAGAATTTTTAAAAAAAGCATCATACTCTTTTTTAAACCAAATAATTTTAGTATTATATGTTTTGTATTTCAAAATATTTGTAAAACATTAATTTCTTAAAATTTTTAAAAAAGTATTTTTTTTTTTATTAAAATATTAAAATTATTATTCTATTTTTATAAAATAGCTACAGTTAATGAGAATACATTTAACTTTATTATAACTTTGGGGAGTAATTAAAGCTACTTTTTGTGCGTGGGAATGCAAAAAAAACTTAATATTTATCATAAATTTTCATATGCTTATGTTTTTTAAAAATTTTGATTATATTTTTAAAAATTTTATACTTTTCTAAACCCCCTTTTATAAATGTGTAAAATATTCGAATCATTTTTGAAATTTGGGTTTTCCCTTTTGAAAATGTTTTATTTTCTGAAAATTTTACCCCGGGCATAAAGGTTAAAAAAATGTCAATCCTTTTTTCCCTTTGGTTTCAATTGTAGGCGTCTGTAAATCTATATTATTTAGTACGAGAACTTCAATAATCAATATAAAAAAACTTCCTTTCTTTCCATTTCTTTATTTTAAATTAAAAATTTCAAAA
>BMAV01000503.1:0-20472 GCA_019973955.1 Trichonephila inaurata madagascariensis | reverse complement strand
CACAGTTAATTACTTATGCACATTAAAATTGCTACACCAGCAAGAAATGCAGATAACAAAATGATATTTTTTGGGAAAAATATATTATACGGAAAATCAGGGAAAAAATTTTTTAAGAAAGGGTAAGACCCATAAATCAGCCAAAAAAACCCCCTGGCAGAAAAACAGCCCCCTATACGCCTGGGCATTGAGTCAAACAGAGATTGGATGGCATGTACAGGTACAGATGACCATGCAGCTTCAACATGATACCACAACTCATCAACTGTAGTGACTGGCGTATGGTGATGAACCAGTCGCTCGGCAACCATAGACCAGATGATTTTTATTGGTGAAAGATCTGGGGAACACGCAGGCCAGGGGAAAAGTCGAACATTTTCCAAATCAAGGAAGGTCCTTACAATACCAGCAACATGTGGTCGTGCATTATTCTACTTAAACGTAGGGTTTCGTAGGACTCGAATAAAGGGTAGAGCCACGGGTCGCAACACACCAGAAATATAACGTGCACTGGTCAAAATGCCGTCAATGCGAACAAGAGGTGACCGAGACGTGTATCCAATACCACCCCATACCATTATGCCAGGTGATGAGCCAATATGACGATGACGAATGCACGCTGCCAATGTGCGTTCACCACGATGCCACCAAACACGGATGCGACCATACTGATGCTGAAAACAGAACCTGGATTCATCTAAAAAAATGACGCCTCGGCATTCGTGCTCCAGGTTCGTCCAGGCAGCGTCAAGGGTACCCGCAGTCATGGTCTCCGAGCTGAGAGTCCATGATGCAGCAAACGTCGTCGAACTGTTTGTGCAGACGTTGTCTTGCAAACGACCGCAATTCTTGACTTAGGGCTCATGACGTGGCTACACGATCCATTAAGGCCTTGCGGATAATATGCCTGTCTTCTCGGCTGCTAGTGATAGGGGGCCGATGAGATCCATTCCGCATTACCATCCTAAGCCCATCGATTCCATATTCTGCTAACAGTAATTGGATCTCGACCTACGCGAGCAGCAATACTGTGATAAGATAAACCGCAAACACAATTCCAGCACGCTACAACTCGACCTTTATCAAAGTCAGAAACGTGCTGGTACGCATTTCTGCTTTCGTGTATAAGAAATTGGCTGAACAATTTCCTCATTTAAACACATTGTAGGTGTCACTACCAGTACCTATATTGTCTGAATGCGCTGAAAAGTTAATCATTTGCATATCACGTCGTTTAAATTTCACGTCTGTAGCACTCTGCCTTCTTGTTTTAGTAATTTTAATGGGCAGTAGTGTATATAAATGTGTATGTGTAGTAATTCACTTAAATTTTCTTTCTAGGGACTTTAATTCATAATGGTTTTCAGCCCTTCAAGACTTCACATGACAATTTATTTTTATTTTACCCACCTAATAGCAACTAACCATGACCTTATTTCCCCAAAACTAAAACTTAAGCATTTTCAAATTAGGATGATGCAATCTTTCATCCCCCTGTGTGTATCACTTTGAATGTCAGAAAGGCCGTTACCGGACATATATGATTTTTGTGAACCTCGTGTTAACCGTGAGTGTTGCTTTGTGTTGTTCTATTTATTTTATGTTGGTGTTGTGTGTTTTCTCTTCAATTGTGTGTGTGCCACCGAAAACAATATCTTAACAACAAAATGCTCTAATTCAAGTTGCGCTTATTACTCTTAATATATATATATATCTCTCTATATATATGTAGTAATATAAAATAACAGTGAAGAAGTACTAGAACCTACAGTGCTAAAGCAGGAAGAAAGTATATATATATATTATGTATATATATATATTATGTATATATATATATTATGTATATATATATATATGGAAGGATAATTAACTTATATCTAAAACAAAATCTTCTATTTACCTTTTTTTTTGGCCGGCTGGGTGGCGTGGTTGGTTTTTCGCTGGCCTTCTGCACCCAAGGTTATGGGCTCGACCCCGGCCCAAGTCAATGGATTTTTATGATGCAGAAAATCGACAGCGGCCATGTCAGCCATGCGGCATGAAAAAAAATTTCTTTTTACGAATAACTATTAATAAGTTAATTGGGTATTTTTGAATTAAAGGGTATTTAATAAAAAAAAGACTACCAATTTTTTTATTTTTCCTGAATTTTTTGAAAAAAGAACCTATTGTATTCATCAAATATATTTCACTTGTATTCATATATATATATGAAATAATTTCGTTGAACACAAAGGGATTTTTAAATTAAATCAGATAAATTTTTAAGCAATTATTGAAGGGATTGATGAAGCTTCTTTCCGACAGCGACTTGGCGCATGCGCAGAAGAACTTAACGCTTTTTGTTAGTGCTTGTATAAAATTCATTCCTCATATAATTTTATTATCGGTGGTTTTAAATGAAAATTGAGAATTCAACTCAAAATAAACTCCCTAGCTCTTGGTTCAGTGAGGATGAGACATTTTGAAAAGTGTGGAAAATTGACACCTTCCCAACTGTGATCACAAATTAGCAAATTTTACCATGATTTCTTCACTAACGTAGTCGGACAAAAAACATTGCTGGTTTAATTAAAAGTAACGGACTTTGTGTGAGTCGGGGTTTGAGAAAAAGTAAACCATTACACGCAAACATTTTAGGGAATATGCGGCGGTATTCACCAAAGACCCATTTCCCGTCGGGAACGAGTGACGTTTCAACGGTCAGGTAGTTTATCGTGGGAAATTATTCTAGGGTAGACAACCCGGTGCTGATGTCCTAAGGGAAGTCAACCTCTGACCTCCCTTGATCTAGTCGACAGTAAGATGCCGATGAAGTTCCCACGCCAGCCGCCGGTTTCAAAGTACACCGCGTGAAGGGGACCTGGACCAATAGAAGAATGGTTCCACCAAATACGTCCAAACAGAAGTGACTACACATCACGTGTCACTTTCGCGGGCGGGATGCATTTCACCTAAAAAGAGACCCTGGAATAGCGAGAAAAACAGAGAGTGACACCAACACAGAGAGATGATCTAACTACAACAGTCTCTCCAATTCCAATAGCTATACCAGCATCTGCGCCCCGGAACTTTCAATAGCTGCACTACCTGCTGAACATCAGGTGTAGGCACGCATTGTTATCCATAAAACCAAGTTGGGTCCAATACCACTCGAAACAGACGTAGATTGGGAAGGATCACCTGTTGACAATAGCGGTCTGTCGCACCTCTGTCGAAAACGTCCGTTCAGCATATTGCCTTCCACACGGCAACTCCAGGACCACCGTAACGATCTCTTTCTATGAGTGAGTGAATATTAACGTCGCACTGTTCAGCTACACGAGGGTAGCTCGTCATTTTGAACCATGGTCAAGTGACGTGGACGACACCTGAGCTGACACCCCCTCTCCTAACTACCACGCCACACCAACGGGAGGACGTTTCAGCTCTCGACAGATTTAACGTGCATCGCTGCCCTACATGGCGGGTCTTTAGTGGTACTGGGCTCGAACTCATGACATGGCTGCCATGATCCGATTCCTTGACCACTGGGCTACCGTAGCCCCAAACACTTCCAATAGCCTTACCAGCATCTATTCCACAAGCACTTTTCCAGCTCGTTTCAACGCCGCCTTCAGTAAGAGCAAATATTGTTGCCTCAACAGCCTGTAACAGAACATTACCGTCCCCGCATCCTCTTGGGAAAGGTTTGGTTTTTCAAAACTATTTTATTCACAAGGAACTCTCTGAAGAAAACATGATTAGTTAAATTAGGTCTGCTCAGCTCATAGTCTCAGCTTTCAAGCTAGAGAGGAAGAGATAGGATAGAGATTGCTACTGATCAGGTATTATATTCAAATTGATAGTGTAATTCAGATATTTGATAGAATTAAAGTGACGATTGGCTACTAGAGTTTAAATAGCGCTTCGATCCTTAAATAAATGAGTCGATGTTTAAAGTCTTCTCATACTTCGCTATTTATCCACGTATTGTTTCGATTGGGCGCATCTCTCACTTAAGACTTGTGTTATTGATCAATAAATTAAGTGTTTTTGGATTTCCTTCCCACATCTCTAGGTGAGAACATCACAAGCTTTTTGCTGTTTATTACCTTTGTAATTAAAAAAACCAATGAATTTAAATAGAGAAAATATTTACCATAAAATAAATTTCTGTTTTTAAATAATTTCGAAAAAAAAAAATATATTTATTTATTTTACTCTATATATAATGAAATGTGACGTCTAGGTATTGAAAGTATTAATTGTCTATAAATATAGAAGTTATTAATGACCCAAAGCATGAGTGAAATGAATTTCTAGTACTTTTTTAAATAAGAGTTTTTCTTTAAAAAGAAAAAAAGCCTGATGAAACTTAAATTATATTTAAAATCTTGTGGTTAAAAAGAATCCTTTAAGAACTACATTTTTTTAGTTTATTGGAAGGATTTAAAAATATGGAATCCAATAACATTTATTTAAATTCTTTCTGGGGCTAATTTAGTAATTCAAAATTTTTACAAAGCTTTTCTATCTTCTAGTTAGTTGTGACAGCAATATTTCTCTTTAATTTTTCCGATGGCAAACAGATATTGACAAATGATTAAATGACCCAATTCAACCTTCTCAACTGATTCCTCAATAGTGACGACATGAATTTATTTCACAAGTATTTACAAGATGCCTTCATAGAGTTCTCCAGATATTTCAGGATGACATTCGTCTTCCAGTTTCTAGAATCCATGCCATAATTTCTGCAACTGCCACTAACATTATATTAATATTTATCACACTTTCCGTTGTATTTGTTTCATGTTGTAAAATATTTAGTTCTACTTAAATTTCTTTTATTTTGTTTCAAACTAATTTTTAATTGCTATTTGAATTATACAGCTATTAATTATAGACAGTTAAAAATTCTCTTTCATATTATAAGGTCGTCCAAGAGCCACGACGGCCAGAGAAGATCGCTATTTGTCGATTATAGCGAGGCGTAACAGAGGGGCTGCAGCTTCTCAGCTCTCTCGTTACTTCTATGCAGCCACAGGAACCCGTGTATCAAGGGTCAAAAAGACTTTATGAGAAAGGGTTGTTTGCGTCCCACTCACATCTACGAACAGGAGAGTTCGTTTAGCTTGGTGAAGACAGCGTAGAGTATGGATCAATGGGCGACCGCGTTTTGTTCACCGTTCAGCCTAAAAGACGATTCTCACCGTACGTTCATATGAAGAGAATCAAGATCCCGCTACCTTCCCTCCAATGTCCGCGAAATTGGCAATTATGGGGAAGGAGGTTTAATAGTCTGTGCAGAGGTATCCTGTTGGATGGCCGTACACATCTCCATGTCTTTAAAAGAGGCTCTGTGACTAGTGGGATGTATAGGGATGAGGTCTTGGAGACCTTTGTTAGCCTTTTCAGGGGTGCATGAAGCCCCGAGCTAATTTTAATGGACGATAACGCGAGGCCACATAGAGGTGTTCTGGTCGACGAATTTCTAGAGAGTGAGGATATTCGCCGTATGGATTTACCAGCCATGTCTCCAGACCTCAACCTTATAAAGCATGTCTGGGATGCTCTGGGGAGGACAATTGGAACTCGCAACTCCCCTCCGAGAACCATCCAGGAAATGAAAACAACGTTACTCAACGAGTGGGACCAATTGCCACAAGAACTGATAAACTGCCTGATTTCAAGAATGACATCACTCTGCGAGGCCTGTATAGCTGTAAGAGGGGGCCGTACCCCCTATTAACCCAATTCTTTTGTTTATTCTGCAACCGCTGTTTCGTACCTTCCAACTCCAACGAGTGTTACGCACGAACATGCGTGTATATTGCAATTGTTGAATGGTTATTTGTTTGTATTGTATCAATGTACAAATCACAAAATTCAGTGAAATCGGTCCAGTAGTTCTGGAGATAATCTCTCAGTTAAATAATGTTGCTGAAGTTGGCATTTTTTGTAATTATTCTATGTTGTTCAGTCGGAGAAAAGTACTGTAATACAGAATCGAAGCTGGGTAAACATTTAATTTTTTGTATATTTTGGTGATATAATTTATCTGGAGTCCTTTTTTGATCATTTGAGCGATTTTAATTAAGTAATTTTTCTTGGAATATCTGGCGGATATTATTCATAGCGTATTGTTGCCTTGGCTAAAAAAAAAACAACTCTCATTATATAAATTATGCTGAATATACTCATTTATTACATCAACTATAACTTCGAAAAAAATTAAAGTTTAACTGCATTTTTTAAAACTTGTTCTAAAAGTAAGGTAAACTTAATACCAATACATTTCCTCTCCTTTTGATTTTGAGTTCATGTTATAAAAAACCTATATCACAAACACACACACAGTAATGAGACACAACCCCAAATTATTCAATAATTCTTTTACCAAATATATGAATAGATCAATAATATGTTTGAGTTCGAATTAAGTATCTTGAAATTATTACAAATTCGGACTTTTAACCAGTTTTTCTAAAAAAGAATAATTACAATTCTTTTTATTTGACTCAAAATATAAATAATTGATTAAGTCAGGGATGGCGAACCAATAGCATGCGATACAATATTTTGGGCACGCTACCGATCAGAAAATGGTTTACCTTTTCAGCGAGAATTTCTCAGTTCAAAGAATTATCAGAAATGGACATGTTTATTATGCCTCCGGATGAAACTTCATTTGATTAACTGAACCTGTTCCAATTCGATTGGTTAAAAATCGAAGAATTTAAAATTCTACTGTGTATGTGATTTCCAGTCTAGTTCAATATAGCTTCTAAAAAATTTATTGAAACAAGGAAAAAGTTGGAATTGAATGAAACAGGAAAATGAAACAATATACGTAAAAATGTCAGTAACGAAATGTTTTAAACATGGAATTCGATCCCATACACATTTAACTGTGTTTCAAGAAAATGGCTCATACTATTCTGATCCTATTTTCATCTACATGTACCTGCTGGTCATTATTTTTAGGTATGAATAACATTTAAGAAACCATTTGGCAGAGGACTCCAATTCGGGGTGCATTCTGCGAAAAGTAACATTTACAATCTTAATCTGTGATCTAATCTGCAACAACAGAAATGTTACACTAATGTTTTAAAAAAACACTGATGTTATTTTACTAATGTTTTAAGAAAACACTAATGTTATTTTAATTTAAATTACAGTGCAAAATGTGTTCTTTTTCATAGTAAATAAAGAGTTTTGTGTGTTAGTATTTAGTTTTATTATTTTCCCAATGACCAAAAGTCAAAATTATTTGACGGCACGCCAATGCCTCATTAAATATTTCTTAAGAAAAAATGGCACGTTGATCCATCCCTGGATTAAGTAAAAAGATGAAAAAAAAAACAGTTTGAAATATTTATAAAAAACGCAATCATAAAAATTGAGAACACATACACTCAAACCTGTGCAATTTTTAAAATTTTAATTTTTTAGCATGCAATTTTTTAAAAAAAATTTGTAAATAATCTCGGTAATTCAAAGAAAATTCTATTTTGAAAATAACATAAAACTATTCGTATTCATATAATTTAAGTTTTTTTAAAAAAAGCACAAAAGATTACAACACGCTAAAAGCTGGAGTGAGTGAGTGATTTTGGAATTTTATGGCGCAAGAGCCGAATTCGGCCATACTGCGCCAAACATTTGTTTAAATTTTAAAAACTAATTAAAAATCTAAAGTATTGATATGAACACCCTTTTTTTAGAATATTAAAAAGCAAAATTAAATTAAGCACCACACATATATTAAAATTTTAAAACATTTCATAAAATATTTAAAAAACACTGAACACATATAGTTTCAATAAGTTAAAATATCAAATCATGTAAAAAATGTTTTCGAATGATAAAATATACCATAATTTGGTGGGGAATATTCCCCACCAAGTCAGAAAAGTTTTTTAAAAAACAGACAAGTGAAAAAAGTTTACATTTTTGCCAAAAAAGGAAAAATGTGCACAAAATTCACACCGAACAAATTTAAAATAAAGAATGGGAGAATTTCTCCACCAAGCTCAACATGTATTAAAAAAAAGGTCGCTCTCCATTTCTAAATTGTGTCAAATGCAGTAATCCGTCATTTCTTTTGATATTTGGTTGGTGTTATTATATGTGAGTAACCACCTCTTATATGTTTAAATTGTTCGTGTTCATCCTCATCTATATCATACACAATCATATCCTCGTCTTCTGAGGTATGATGAACATAGCTTTTCTTAGGTGTGTGAGGTGTCATTTTAATTTCAATGTCTGCCTTTTGTTCTTTTGCACGCCTTTTTCTATTTTTTGAGTTTTGTTTTAATCGCTTTGGAATTTGAGATGTGTTAAAATGTTCCTTATTGGATGTAGTAGCTGCAGACTCTGATATGGAAACTGATGATTGAACTTCAGTTGACAGAGCGGCAAATTTATTAGAAGTTGTAAGATCTGGGGGTATTTCAGTTGATAACGATAAAGCGGAATTATTTACGCTATTGCTAGGGGTTGATTGATTGAGTATTAACGTCGCACTGTTCAGCTACACGAGGTCTTAGGGCGACGAACCACGTAATTTTTAACCATAGTCAAGTGACGTGGACGACACCTGAGCTGGAACCCCTATCTCCTAACTACCACGCCACACGAACGGGAGGACCAAATCAGCTCTCGACAGATTTAATGTGACACCCGTACTCACCTAAAGAAGGTGAGCCCCCTGAGGGGGCTAAAAGCTGGAAAAAATTAGTTATTATCAGTGTTGACTGAAAATGTTAAGTAGATATAAGAGTAAAACACGAGCTCAATAAACAATATGAAAAGATTACACCGATACGATGCAAAGAGGACGATTGAATGTTTTGAAAGTTAATGAGGTTCAAAGTAATCAAAAGAACTCGGCAGTGGATATACCGATTAAACTTTCTGCGATATTTATGTCTCCAGTGGAACTTCCATATGTTCTTATTTTATTAAATGAAACATTTAAGAAAGCGTTATGGGACACTGGAGCGGAGAAATCATTTATATCTGAGGAAATATATAAAAAAATATTTTTTTTATAAGCAAGTAAAAAAAATCGCGTGTTCAGGTGATCACGGCACAGGGAGCGAAATGTCAAAATATAGTAATTGTAGAATTGAATATTCGAATTAGCGAAATTGAAAAACCCGATTGTTACATGTGTTGATATATTTGGAATACCCATGTATTATTGGGGTAGATTTCATAAGAGGATCAAAGATTGCTTTAGACTTTGATCGACAATCGATAAAGTCTCCCGATTCGCAAATAGATAAGGTGGTTAAAACAATTGAGGAAGAAAATGTAGAAGTAGATTTGTCTAAGACAAAGTTGGAGGGTAAGCAAAAACAGGAGTTACAAAATTTGTTTAGTAGTTTTAAGGGATTGTTTTCCGATAAACCAGGTCTTACTCATGTTTTATACCATGAAATTGATACGGTAGATAGTCCAACGGTTGTTTCCAGGCCGTACAAGTATGATCGGCCAAAGCAAGTGATACTTGAATTTCCTATTGAGAAAATGTTGAAAGAAGGAACCATAGTTCCAGTTCAATCCCCGTACGCGTCACCTGTGGTGTTATGTATAAAAAAATAATGGGTTACCAACGTATAATCCAGAAGCATTTAGATTTGTGGTTGACTATAGGAAACTTAATTCAGTCACGAAGTATCCACGCTATCCCTAACCGTTAATAGATGATTTAATAACGAATATCCCCTATACGACAATAATGTCATCTCTTGATCTAAGAACTTCAAATGGTAGTAAACCTCAGTGATATTGTTAAGACCGCGTTCGTAGTAAAAAGTGGCACTTACGCTTTTCGGCGTATGCCATTTGGCTTATCAGGGGCGGCTCCCAATTTTCAGAAAGCGATAGAAATTATACTTAAATCGGTGATAGGGAGGTTTGTGAATGTATACATGGACGACGTAATAATCTCGTCTCCATCATTCACTCAACATGTTGAGCATTTAAGGGTGGTTTTTACGTTATTGCAAGATGCAGGATTGACATTAAATAAAGAAAAGTGTAGATTTAGTTGTGATGAAATGAAGTATTTAGGATTTATTATTAGTAAGGAAGGAATCAAAATGGATGAGACAAAGGTTCGAGCCATACTTAAGATGAAACCACCGCGTAATTCAAAGGAGGTGTCCAAGTTTTTGGGTATGTCCCAGTGGTACGCGAAATTTATTAAAAATTATGCTGATCTTTGCGAACCTCTTTATAATCTTAAGCGAAAATTAAAAAAAAAAATTCTGGTCAATTGAGGAGCAGAAGGCGTTCGACGCGGTCAAGGCGGCTATAACAAAGGCGCCAGTTTTAAAATTACCGGATTTCAAAAAGCCTTTTGAATTATTTACAGATGCATGTTCAATAGGTGTGGGAGCGGTTCTAAATCAAGAACAGAGACCAGTTGTATTTGATACGCGTACTCTGAACAACGTTGAGAGGAATTATATGGTAACCGAGAGAGAATGTTTAGCAGTAGTGTGGGTGCTGAATAAATTCAGAACATATTTAGGATCACTAACTATTAAAGTTATTACTGATCACGCTGCTTTAACACGTTTAACTCATGGAAAAAATCAACACCTAGAATACATGGGTATTCCAAATCCGTCAACACATGAAATGACCAAGGTCTAATAAATTCTCTGATTTGAATTATCAATTCTACTATTCCTATATTTTGGCATTTCGCTCCTTGTGCTGTGGTTACTTGGGCTCGCGATTTTTTAATTTGCTTATAAAAAAAATATTTTTTATATACTTCTTCCGATATAAATGATTTATCTGCTCCGGTGTCCCATAGCGCTTTCAAAAATGTGTTATTTAATAAAATAGGAACGTGGGGAAGCTCTACGGGTGATAACATATCGGAGAAAGCTTAATTGGTATATCCCCTGCCGATTTCTTTTGAGGATGAACTTCCTTAATTTTCACAACATTCAATCGTCCCTTTGCATCCTATCGCCTCGACTGAAATTTTCACTGAACCCTATTTCTACGGTCCCCTTATTAAAATTATCATTTCGATCATTTCGAAATTGGTATCCCCTTCATTGAATCTCTGATCATCATTCTGAAATCTATTCCTCCTCTCGACCACCTATTACTTTGATGGCTATTCTCATACGTCCCTCTAAAAATCATTTCTGCCATTATTTGGTCTACGCCCAACCTCCAGAATTTCCCCAGTTTCTGCGATTAGCATCAAAATTAGGCATCCTATGCTTTTTTCCCCGTCCTTTTCCACATTATCACTATTCTGCGAACCCCTTTTAATTTTTTAAGAATACCTCCTTCAAATTTAGCCAATATTTCCAAAAGTTGTACGGTGTTCTGCGGATTGGCGAACTTCCACGTAGTCCTGGACATGTGGTTTGAGTCTAACAAAA
Organism: Trichonephila inaurata madagascariensis; assembly: GCA_019973955.1. Lineage (NCBI taxonomy): Eukaryota > Metazoa > Arthropoda > Arachnida > Araneae > Nephilidae > Trichonephila > Trichonephila inaurata. The sequence goes on along the minus strand of BMAV01000503.1, from coordinate 9,061 downwards.
TGTGATCAACCAATTTCGCCTGCGACATCCTTAGCTCTAAACTTTATGAATTTTAGCAAATCATAAACAAAGTCTGTTGGCTCCTGATTTCTTCCCCGCTGTGACGCGAAAAAACCTTTGCCTCCAGTTCTTTTTTATTTTTGATTGGGGAAAAGCTTTCGCCAAATTTAGCCTCTCAGCTGCGCGAAATCCGTGGCTGTATCTTGCACTAGCACCGATCCAAATATTGAGTACCAATCTTGAGCCCTTCCCCTGAGATGACTTTTCAAATAAGCACATGATAAGTTACTTGGGATTTCAAGTAACTGTATTTGATTATCTATTGCCTCCAGAAACTCCGCGACATTCTCAGACCCGGAAAAACACGTTTCAGGTAAAATACCAAATCCTCCTGCATTACCTAACCCAGAATTATAAATGTTCGGGCGCCAATGTTGAGACATAGCCATCCTGCGATAGCCATGTCTTACGTGATCCGCGTAAGCTAGAGGTGTGGGATTATCTAAAAGATGAGACATTTTGGATTCTTAACACAACTTTTATTATAAGAATAACTTAAATTACTTAAATTCTAAATAATAACTTTTTTAAAAAGTGAGAATGCCAAATTAAACTTAATATTCAAGTCAGATCGTCCAACTAGATAAAACTTATATTTAATTATATTTATTTAATTTGTCAAATAAAACCTTTATTTTTAAAAAAACCTTTTTATAGAGTAAAATTTTCCTTTCCGGTTGAAGATATTAGTTTTAAAAGTTATTGGTAGGAGAGAAAAATTGCTTTTTAATCCTTCTTATAATTAATGGCGATGACGTATTTTCTTCCAGAGCCGGACGCCCAAAATTTATTCCGAACAATTCCACACTAAGTTATCTCTGGGCCCTTGCCGTCCTACCCTCAAAAAACCCCTTCTACCCTTTTTTAAAGATTTTCCCCATTTGCATATTTGTTCCGTTTCTTTCTTGGTTTTGGGGTTTGGGAAAAGTTTTGCCATTAATCGTGGCCGTCAAAGAACTTGGGGAGTTATTTTTAAAAGGGAAGAAAGCAGGATCAAAACCCCCATCCAAGAAGAAAAAACGTGATTTTTTTAAAGGGGTTCTCAATCCCTTTTAATAAATTACGTGCCAAAATTTTTTATTTCTGAATCTTTTGTTTTTAAGTTTTTTTTAAAATTTTTTAATTTTGGGAATCCTCATTTTAACTTCTATAATTTCCATTAACTGGGGCCAACATTAATAATTGCTGTTTAATCTTTTGGTTCAATTTCTTTTTTTAACATATATACTTTTAAAAGTAACTATACACTTAAATTTTCTAGAATTTTTCCCCTGTGTGCGCAGACCCAAACTTTGCATCCGTATCATCTTTTTCATATGGAGCGGGAATTTCTGCTCCATTTTTCCTTTTGGGAGGTTATATATCATCTATTTTAAATTTTCAGGGTCTGTCGCCCGGGAAATGAAAACTCTTTTTGAGTTACTTTTTCCTTTTAAAGTTTTAATAATACCAATAAGTTTCACAATTTTATGCATTATATATTATTTGTAAATCACAAAAATTTTTTCTTTCTCCATCCCCACATCTGGTTCCACAAAACCCCCAAATGAGTCGCGCAGCGCCGTTAATATTATTTTTAAAAGGCCCTGACTACGCCGCTTTTCCCCCGAACCAGATGCCCTAATACGGAAAAAATACAAAAAATATATATATATTTTTTTATTATACAATTACAAACATTTTTCAATGAACCATTAAAACAAAAAACCCAAAAAGGAATTGTCGATCTAACAAAGTCATACATCGAAGCAAAACAAAGGGTTTTTAAATTGTTTTCCCCCAAAAGAGAAAAAATTTTAACAAGTAAAAAGTTAAAAAATAAATATACCCCTCATTGTAGTGTCAACTTTTGCTTGGCTTATAACTTTTAAACACCACCCGAATTTCTTTCTTTAAATTTTTCCGCCCATTTTGTTAAAAAAGATCATAAAAAAAAAAAAATAAACCTGTTTTTTATATTCAGTCCCCCACCATGACGCCCAAAATGACGAGGTGCCCCACTGTTCTTTTCCTCTTTTTTTCCCTCGGCTGCACGGGAAATTTCCCTTATTTTGCCCCCAGGTTTGGGGGGGGTCTCCCTTTGTCCTTTTTCCTTTTTTTTCCCCTGTTGCTTCCTTGGCCGGTCGGGACCCGATTTTTTCCCTTTGGCGGGGACGCAGGTTGATCTCAGTCCATTTTGGAACTTCGGTCCCTGACTTTTTCCCTTTTTCCTACTTATATAAATAGTACTGGATGACAATGGTTTTTTTGTTAATATTATTGTGTCCCTTTTGTGCCACTTTTTTGTGGTCCACTTGCCCCTGATCCATATGATCTCTTCATTCCCTTATCAAATTTTTTGTTTTTTTTACTTTTCCTGTCGTTCTTAAAGGGCCGAAGGATCTGCCCAGTGATTGCGTTTATCGGTCCTATCTGTATTTTTATATTTTTTTTGTTTGGGGTTTTAACCCCTTTTTTGCCTCAAATTTTTTGCCCACCTCAGATCTTTTTTTCCCATAGTGTGACTCATTTAATTTTTTGATGTCCCTTTTTTCCGAAAAATATTTCCCCAGGGATCTGAAAATATTGGGGGCCAATTGTTCCTAATCGATTCGTAAATTTTTCCCTTATGACGATATTTTTTATTTGATCAACTTTAAACCCCAAATTTTTCCGGGGATTTAATATTAAAAAATTTTATTGTTATTTCTTTACTTCTAATACTCTTTAACCTTTTTTGGTTTAAATTTAGCCCCAGACTTTTATTGGGCTGCTGAACTTAAAGGGGTGTGTTTTAATAAGACCCAAATTTTTCCTTTTAATTTTTATATCTCTTTCCGTCTATTATAATATCTTTCCCCCTTTCCTGTTTAGTTTTGACTTAGCCCCTTTTTTCCCCTTTAATATTCTTTTTAATTTTGTAATTTAAATTTCCCCGGAAACCCATCCGAAATCAAAACCCAATTTTTGAAATGGTGTAATAAATTTTTCGACCCAAAATAATTCCAGGTGTTTTTCCCCGTTGTTTCATTCCCCGCCGTAAAATAGCGTTAAAAACCCCCAAAAAAATTGACCCCAAAGACGTGTTGTCATTAAATAATTTGCAATCATTTTTATATCTCGAAACTCTTTCAGTCCGTTTTTGTTTGTGGCCTATATCCCAAAAAAGCCTTCAAAATCCCTTTATCCCCAATTTTTCACTCCTGGCTTTTTTTTCCCGGATAAAAATTTGGGGGCCCCCGTTTTTAATTAAATTTTTTTAAAAACCCAAAAAGGGCGTTTATAAAAGTTATAAAAAAAATATCCCCCATTATACGAGACGGGGTTTTTGAGGTATAATTTCAGCCCATTTGCTGAAATGATGGTTATTACTAAAATAAAAAGGATTACGCCTTATTCTCGATATGGGATACGGGCTCGTAAATAAAAACGTCACTATCTTTTTGGATAATTTGATAAAATTTGGGATTTAATCGACCAGCTGGTAACGCTTTTTTTATAGTTATTAACTTGGACATATGGCATGTAGAGACATATTGATCAATGAATTTTTCATGTAGGGGAAATAACAAACGCCCCAAATTTTTAAAGGATATTTTCAAATTTTCCCCAAGTGTCCTTATTGGCCTGTGATGAAATTCTCTCATTATTTCTTTCCCTTAAAAGATTTTAAAGTATACACGTTTTTTTCATCTAACGACGTTGGGGTTTTTCCCCGCAAAAAAATAACAAGCCTTCAATTAGACGGAAATCGGGGGACCAATTCTCACATATCGTTGTTAACCTGAGTTATTTCCGGGTTTTTTAAATATCTATAGATATGCCCCAATTTCCCTGGGTCATTTTTTGTTCTTTTTATTAACTGTTCCCCCCGAAGTAAGTACTAAAAAGCCCGGGGTTATGGCAAAACCAACTTTTTTTTCCCACTATACTTTCCACATGATTTTTTTGGTAAAAAAATTAGCCCCCAATATTTAACTTCATTTTGACCCATTAACTCGCAAATTCCCTTTATCTACCTTTTTTTATCTTCAACCAGCGAATCTTTTAATTTTCAACGATTTCTGAACAAAAAACTAAAATAATCTTTGATCCACTTTTAAAATCAATACCGAGAATTTTAAGGGTATTAAACGTCCCCATGAAATGACCAAGTTCTTTTTTAAATTGTTATGGGAAAATTCAATTCTACAATCCCCATGTTTTCATTTCCCCACTCTGTGCTGTTATTACCTGGCCCCAAGGATTTTTTAAATTTTTTATAAAAAAAAATTTTCTATATACCTTCCCTTTCCCATATAAAAAGATTTATCTGCTCCGGTGTCCCATAGAGCTTTCAAAAATGTGTTATTTAAAAAAAGGGAAAGGGGAAGTTCTTATTGGGTGAAAATACATATCGGAGAAAGCTTTAATTGGTGTTTTCTCTTTTTCGATACTTTTTGGGGGTTTATCTTTTTAAATTTTACAATATTTAATCGTCCCTTTTTTAAACCATCGCCTCGACTGAAATTTTCACTGAACCCCTTTTTTCGGGGGCCCTCTTTTTAAAAATTTTCATTTCGCCCATTTTGAAATTGGAAAAATCCTTTGGAATCTCTGATCACTATTCTGAAATCTATTCCTCCCCGAACCCTCTATTACTTTTTTACGGCTATTCTCATAAAAATCATTTCTACCCCCTTATTTGGTTACGTCCAACCCCCAGAATTTCCCCCAGTTTCTACCCATTAGCATCAAAATTAGGCCCTTATGCCGGGTTTTTACCCCCTTTTTTTCTACATTATCACATTTTTCTGTGAAGCCCCTTTTTTAAATTTGGAAGAATACCCCTTTTTCGAATTTAGCTAAGACTTTCCCAAAAATTGACCGGTTTTGTGGATTGCGCACTTCCACGTAGTCCTGGGGTCTTTTGGTTCGAGTCGAACTAAAAAAATGATCCACCAATTCCCGCCTGTGACATTCCTTTGCTCTAAATTTTTCTCTATTTTAATAAATCGTACACAAAAAACAGTGGGGTTTCCTTTATTTCTTCCCTGCTGTAAACAAAAAAACTGGGTTCCAATTCTTTTTTATTTTTGAAGGGGGAAAAACTTTAAATTCAGCCTTGAGCTGCGCGAAATCCGTGGCTGTATTTTGCATCAAAAACCGATCCAAAAAATTGGAAAAATCTTGAGCCCTTCCCCAGATGATTTCAAGTAACACACAGGGTTACTTTGGGGTTTCGGGGAAATGTATTTGGTTATCTATTGTTTTGAGGAACTCTTTCAAGTTCCCAACCCTGAAAAATACATTTCAGGTAATACATTACATCCACCTGCATTACCTAACCCAGAATTAAAAAAAGTTCGGGCCATTGAGACATAGCCATCCTGCGATAGCCATGTCTTACGTGATCCGCGTAAGCTAGAGGGGGGGATTATCTAAAAAAATTAGACATTTTGGATTCTTTAAAACAACTTTTTTAAGAATAACTTAAATTACTTAATTCTAAATAATAACTTTTTTAAAGTAAAATTAAAACCACCACCAAAATTTAAAATTTTGTCAGATCGCCCCAACTAGATCACCATAAATTATATTTATTTTAAATGTTAATATAAATTCCTTTTACAAAAAAATTACCTTTTATAGAGTCAAAACCCTTCCCCTTTCCCAGGTTGAAGATATTCCCCATTATGTTATTGGTAGGGGAGAATAATCATGCCCTTTAAACCTTCTTATAATTAAGGCGATGATCGTATCCTTCTTCCAGAGGGAGGACGTCTAACATTTATTCCGAACAACCCCCCAAAAAGTTATTTTCTTTGGGTTTCCGTCCCCCATCTCACCAAACCTTCGACCCTTTTTAAAGGTATATCCCATTTGGGTACTGTTCCGTTTTTTTTGGTATTGGGTTGGAAAAAATTTTGCCATTAATCGTGGCCGTCAAAAGAACTTAGGAGTTTGTTAGAAGAAGAACCAGAGAGTCCGTGAATAGCCATCTGTGTCGATAATTATGTCTTGGGGGCCCGTGTTAATTTTGGGGTTATCGGGAAGGGTGAGACATTCTATAAAATTTTAATACAACTTTATTAAGAATTTAACTTAAAAATTTCTTATATAACGAACAAACTTTATATTAAGTGAGAAAAACCAAAGTATGCCGATTATTTAAGTCAGATCGCACAACTAGATCACTTTAAAAAAATTACCACCATCTGCCCAATCTCGGGTTTCTATATTATACTAGCTTTTTAAAAATAATCTTCCACCTTGGTTGAAGACTGACGATTCTGGGTACTTTTTGGAAAGGAGACCATGGGCCGGGGAATCCTTCCCCCTTTTAAAATTTTTAACGAAGGTTGGGGGCCCCTGATTGAGTAGCCCCCAATCTCACCTTTCCCCTTGATCCACACCAAGCTTTAAGATTGCCATTATTTCTACCTTTAAACTTTCTATCCTTTAAAGGATACCCTTTTTGCATTGTTGCTTCTTTTTTCCTCTTGGAATTGGGGGGAAAAAAATTTTGCCATTAATCGTGGCCGTCAAAAAAACGGGGAGGGGCAAAAAGGGAAAAAGAACCCGAGATTCCGACTTATCATAAAATAAGGGGCATTTGTTATTTTCCCCCTATAATGAGAAAATTTATTGATCAATATGTCTCTTCATGCCATATGTGCCAAGAAAAATTATAAAAACGCGTTACCAGCTGGTCAATTGTCCGATTGTAAAAAATTATCCAAATGGTTTAATTGTTAGATTTTTTAGGTCCGGGACCCTTAAAATGAGAATGAGACGAAATTTATATTTTAAATAAAACCCATCATTTCCCGCAAATGGGGTGTTCCCTACCCTTAAAGGCCTCGGGTTCCGGGGTAATAAACGGATACTTTTTGATAATTTTATATTGCGGTTTGGAGCCCAATAAAAAAAGTGATAACCGCCCCAATTTATATCCGATATTTTTGAATATTTAAGTGAAAGAAGGGGATAAGCAGGGGAAGACTGTTGCAATATTTTAACCTTTCATAGGGAAAAAGAAAAGAGTAAATAGCGATATAGTGCAAAAAGATTGCAAATTATGTAAATGACCAACACGATACTTGGGACCAATTCCCTTTTTGAGGTTTTTACGCCATTCGTACAGCAGGAAAAATGAAACGAGGGCAAAACCCCTTGGGAGTATTTTTTTTTCGGGGGAAATTGATTTTCCCTATTTCCCCAAAAAATTTAAACATGGATCGGACGGAGCCAAGTTTGCAGTAGGGATATTGAAAAAATTTTTTGGGTGGGGGGCTAGACGGGAAACACAAAAAAACTGGGAAATGAAAATGGGGGAAGTATTAAAATAGACGGGGAAACGTGATGTACAAATTAAGGTGAATGACTAGGTCTGTTGGGGGAAACACCCTTTTTGTTCAGCAGCAAAAAAAATTGTTGCCAAGTTTAAAAACCCAAAAATTTGAAGGTCCATAAGGGGTTAAAGGAAAAAAAATAATGTCATCATATGGGAGTCAGGAAAAAAAAGTTAAGGGCAATGTTGATCAATGAGAATATATCATCATAGGGGAAATTTTGACGAATTTGGAAAAAACAGGAAATTTTTATAGCAATTTTTTCACGTCGGGAAAAAGAGTAGTTGGGAAAGCGTAAACGAAGATAAAATGAGTCACAATTTGCAGGAAAAGGGTCAGATGGGAAAGCGTGAGTTATAGAAAAAAAGGGGTAAATCTTTAAATCAGATCAAGGTGAGAGAAAACATAGGGGTTGATAAACGGAAACTTTTCAGATCATCCACCTAGCTCTTTTCAAATAATAAAAAAAAAAGATTTAAAAGGGAAAAAGCCCGGGAAAGATTAGGATATTAACTATCACATGGATCTTGATCAAGTGGACCCCAAAGAAAGTTGCAGAAACTTGTAGATTATAAAAAGAGAAAATTATCGCCTAATAATACTACTAACATTTATATAAGTAGGAAGAGGAACCGAACGGAAGGAGCAGTAGTTGAAGATAGAGAGAGAAGCAAGATCAGGAGTCCCGACCAACCAGTAAAGTGAAGTCAGATCAAGCCAGAAACAGCCGAGGAGAAAACTACAGATCCTACATCAGGGAGCAGGCAAGTTCAAGGAGCAGGAAGACCAACAAAAAAGAAAATCCTCACCAGAGCAGCCAAGAAATGAGAAGAGGAGCGAAGACCAATAGTACCTTATCCTTGGAGGTTCTAGTAGGAGACGCCAAGCCGTAAAAGTCTGGTTGTATTGTTTCATTTTATATTCTTTCCACCAAGTGGTCGGAAGAATTATTGCAGAGAAGCAAGTCACGGTCGGGTATTTAAAATTTATAACGCCAAGAAAAAGTTGACACGATCCAAAATGCCGTAAAAAGGAGGCGAATTTTTTCTAAGTCCCCACTTTCGAAACACTGTATTTGGAATAACTCTTGTGTTTATTAAGTTATTTAGAAAATTTTTGAAGAAAATGAAAGCCCTATTAAATACGCACATTATGAGTTGTCACTTAGAAAAATCCGACTGTAAATTTTTTTTTAATTCGGAAAAATCGTGTTTTGCGGTCCCCCCGATTCCACGGGGCCCCCTTCGAGACAGGGACCCCAAAAAATATATATTCTTAAAGCACTCGACGGGATCTTTCGGAATATGTCCTGTTTTGGGAGCTGGCCCGACCGGTTCGCGAATTACGGGCGAAAAAACGCAAAACACAAAAAAATGAGTGTATATCTTTTTGAACTTTGACTTATAAAATTTTTTTCTCTCAATTGATGGAGAAAACCATTGTAATTATGCATTTGTGTACTTCGATGTATGACTTCACTGAGATGCGACAATTCCTTTGGTTATTTGTTTTAATGATTTATTGAAATATGTTTGTAATTGTATAGTGTGTATATATATATATTGTTGTATTGTTTCATATTAATGTACATCTGGTTCATGGAAACGCGGCGTAGACTGGTTACTAACAATAACATTAACGGTGCTGCGCGATTTATGGGGAGTTTATTGGAAGGACCAGATGAGGTG
>BMAV01000502.1:225213-236625 GCA_019973955.1 Trichonephila inaurata madagascariensis | reverse complement strand
TTGAGCAAAGCTCATACACAGATAATGAAACTCAAAAATTGAAAACCGTGGGACCCATCAATAGCTAGCAATTACGTATCGAAAGTTAAAATCAGTAAATGTTGCCCCCCCCCCCCTGGTAACGATGCACACCCATACATCGATGTAAGAAAGATAAAGATTCCTAACTTCATCCTAACCTATATATTTTTAGAGGCACTTAATTAATGATTTTGCTGCACTCGAATCTGGAAGCCTATGATGTGTCATACATTTCTGATTGGTGAAAAATCTATAGCTAGTATTATATATATATTTATGTTGAGTCAAATATTATATAATTTATGTATTTGTAGAGGCTGCTGGAAAAAAGAAATGGAGACGTACAGTCGCAAAAGTGACTGGTAAAGATACTGAACTCGAGCCTCTTAATGTAGTGATATATCAGGTATGTCGCTTTTGCTTGCATAAAATCATCTAGAATTTAACTATTATCTTTATGTATAAAAATTACGTATCACAGTGTTTGTCCAAGAGAGAGATTGACTCTTAAACTACTCAACCGATCCTGACATAATTTTGCATATTGTGTCATTTCGTCCAATTTAAAATATAGGATAGTTTTTATCTAAATTTTTGTCGTCATTATTTTTTTTTATTTCCGGAAATGCATAGAATCCGGGAAACGGGAAAACTCGCAAAATGTCGGAATGCGTGTGTGCCTGCGGAAGCGAATTTTGTGGACCAAGGTGCATAAAAAGTCAGTGCCTGGTGTAGTTCGGGGCATGGAATCCGAATTGAATCCCCTAACTACCCATAACTTTGCCGGACAATGCCGGATGACCGTATTTTAGACACTTCCTGGCAGGGCTTTACCTTAAAAGCCATGGAGCGTGAAATCGTGGTCCCTGACGTATTTGGAAACGGGCAATTTGAATCTGATATCCGATATAAGAAATTGTCGTAATTTTACCAGATAATGCCGGACGATTGTTTTTAGACAAATCCTGGCAAGGGCTTATCTTGAATACCTTATTTAGAGCGGAAATTTTATTTTTCGAAGGGGAAACTGAATTTGATATTGGAGAAATTGTCACAAATTTGCCGGATAATTCTGGATGACTGTCTATTACGCAGAGCGTGACAGGAGCTTTCTTCAAAAGTCTTGAAGCGGGAAAAGGGCTTTTCTAATCGTTTTCGGAATCCGATATCGGATACTAGAAATCCCTGTAACTGTGCCGGATAATGCCGGACGACCCTAATGCCCCCTTTCAGCGACTCGACTTGCAGGCTCAGGGGAGCCAAAAGGGTCTAGGATTGGGAAACGAGAATTTGAAATCAGGGGTGTCAGAAACTCTCATAATTTTTCAGGATACTGCCGAAATTAGGTGGAATGGCTTCGCGTTCGAGTCCCACTTACAAATTTTCATTCCCTCTAGCGGCTAAATTTGCAAACGCTAGGGCACGGAAATTCAGCCCCAGGTGTGTTTCGGAGAGGAGAAGGAGAATCTGAAATCGGATTTTAGATGTCCCCGTAACTTTTTATCGAATAATGCCGGACGATCGTAATATGCGGGGACAGCGGTGTCAGTCTAACTTGCAAACGTAGCGACGCAAAAAGTGGGTTCCTGACGTATTTTGAGACGGCCACTTTGAATATTTAATCCAATTCGAGAAATTCCCATGTTAAATAATGCTAGACGACACTATTTTAAACGAACCATGGCAGGGGCTTACCTTAAAATTCTTAGAGTGTGCAAAGTGCAGTTCCGGTGTTTTTCTGGGTGGGGAACCAGAATCTCTGAAATCGGACTTAAGAAACTCCAGTAACTTTGCTGGACGATAGTACTGCCCACCCTTTCAGGAAAGGATCTTGCAGGAACGCCAAAAGTGGGCACTAGGTGCATTTCGGGATGGGAAACGAGAATCTGGATTCTAATTTCAGAAACTCCCGTAACTTTTTTTGATATTGCCGAAATGAGGTCAAATAACTTTGCTTTCAAGTTCCGCGTCCGTGTTTTTATTCCCTATTACTACAGAACTTACAGGCCCAGCCATACGACAATACGACCAACAGAAAATTGCAGTGGCAATTGCATCTTCAGGCATTGCTGCCACTTTGTTAAATGGTGGACAAATGCACATTCAGTATTCCAGCTGCTATTAGACATTCATGAGAAACCTGACGCAATGTGTAATATTAAAAAAAGAGCTGAATGGCTACGGTATTACAAAGGAGTTCAATCATTTTCTACAATGAGTGTACTATGGCCCATAAACATTCACTCGCTTTACATAAAATTTTGTAAGATTTAAACGGGGCAACGAGAAAATATTCGGTGGTGCTGTCCCGTTACTGTCTGGTGATTTCCGACAGACATTGCAAGTCATTCCTCGCTCTACTTTTGCTCAGGAGATTAACGTAAGTTTAAAACAGTTGTTTTTATGGCGAAACGGTGAAACCCTTCGACCGAGCGTAAACACGTGCGTTCATTTGCAAGAGGATCAATCGGCGCAAATACTTTCTAACCAACTGCTGGATATTGGAAACGGTGAAGTAGAAATGCATCAAAATACACAATGTATCAAATTGCCAGGCGATTTCTGTACTGTTGTTCAGACAAAAAAGGAACTAATTGAGAGTGTCTTCCCGGACATACTGTATGGCCGGGGTAGCCGAGTGGTATAGATATCGGACCGTGGCTTGCCTTGTCACGAGTTCGAGCCCAGTAGACCCGCCGTGTAGGGTAGCGATGCACGTTAAATCTGTCGAGAGCTGAAACGTCCTCCCGTTGGTGTGGTGTGGTAGTTAGGAGAGGGGTGCCAGCTCAGGTGTCGTCCACGTCACTTGATCATGGTTCAAAATTACGTGGTCCGTCGCCAAAAGCCCTCGTGTAGCTAAATAGTGCGACGTTAATATTCAATCATTCAATCCCGGACATACTGTATAATTATCTAGGTAATGACTGGCACACTGTGTGTAATCCTGTTACTTGAGTAGAAAAAAAATATTGATGTTGATGAAATAAACTTCCAGACACAGATGTTTTGCCAGGTGATCTAATGTCTTTTAAATCAATCGTCATTATTGTTGATGAAAATGAAACTGTAATATTTTTGAATTCCCTGGATATATTAGGAATGCCACCTCACAATCTTCGGCTGAAGATTGGTTCACTGGTTATTCTTCTGCGTTACTTAAATACACCTAGATTATGTAAAGGTACACGTTTGGTCATCAAAAGAATTACTGGGAAACTTCTTGAAGCAACCCTTTTGATGGTAAAGTTTAAAGAAATCATCCTGTTGCCACGTATTCCACTGATACAGTTAGAATCTGCAATAACATTCAAAAGGCTTCAATTCTCAATTTGTTAAGAGGGCTGCGGTAGCCCAGAGGTCAAGGTATCGGATCATGGCAGGCATATCATGAGTTCGAGCCCAGTACCATTAAAGACCCGCCGTGTAGGGCAGCGATGCACGTTAAATCTGTCGAGAGCTCAAACGTCCTCCCGTTGGTGTGGTGTGGTAGTTAGGAGAGGGGATGCCAGCTCACGTGTCGTCCACGTCACTTGACCATGGTTCAGAATTGCGTGGTCCGTCGCAAAAAGCCCTGGTGTAGCTGAATAGTGCGATGTTAATACTCACTCACCCAATTTGTTACGCTTTCGTGATGATCATAAATAAATCTCAATGTCAATTTGGGGCTTGGACTTAGAAAATCCATGTTTATATGGCATGGACACATATATGTTGCATGCTTACGTGTGGGCAAACAACCGAATCTATTTGCGTAGGCAAAAGACGAGTTACCAAAAAATATTTTTACCGATTAGTGATTAATTATGTAAAAATTATTTATTCTTATAATTTAGAATGATAAAAATAATATTAAAAATCGTAAAAAATCCACGCTATTAACCTCATTTATAAAATTAAATCTTCCTATGTTGCTACTAACAATTTCGTAAATATTTCATGCATTCATGCAATAACTCATTCGTATAAGAGATGAATAAAATGCAAAATTAAAAAAATTATGCTGTTTTTAATGCTTAAATCTCTCCAGAATGGTAAGTACGAGATAAATTTAACTGCATTGAATAGCTGAGAATATTATTAAATCAACGTATTAAAACAAAGAAACAGCAAAGCGTGGCCGGGTCAGCTAGTTTGTTTATATAATATTTCATAATACTTTTTTTTTCAGTTGTCTCACACAACATTGCCATTTTTCCTTTATCTCTTCTAATTTCCCAAAAATTCTAAGTTACTTATATGTAGGGATTGCAATATCGGACCAAAAGTTCAATACTGCTTTTCGGTATTTTTTAGATTTTAATACCGGTAGTAGAAATTTTAGAAAAAGAAAGGAAACACGTATGTTTCTTTGTTTTATACTTCAATTTTGTTAGAGAGTGTAAATATCACAAAATAATTTGTAACTTATAAATTATAACAGCATATAAAGAATCGCAAAAAGTAAAGGAACGTCGTATTTATTTAAATCACAAAAAAGTGTAAATATCACTATTCAGTCTTTGATACTATTACAAATTTTTGAAATGTGATCTTAAAAAACATAATGCATCAGTTTTAGTGCCTTTAAGCCTGGAACGTAATTTTGTGCAAAAATTACCAGCTGTCGAAAACGCTCTTTCCGCATCTACGCTAATTGGTGGTACTGTTAGCACAGCGCGCTCGATATACTTTTTCCCAGTATTTACCTTTAAATCCCTCATCTTCAAATAAATCGATTTCTCTTTGGATGGTTTTGGATGTAGCTGATTTCTGTACTGTGTTTTGGGGGGTTTGTTGAAATTTTTTTAGTTATTGCTAATTTTAATTATTGTTCGAGACAATTATTTTTCAGCATTAGAGTCATCATCTTTTATAACTGTACCGAATTTTTCTGAATGTGCATAGGTTTGTGGGTACAAAAGTTTAAGAAATTTTATAATAAATTTGATCAAATTTGAATTGGTTAGTTTCTTTTCTTCTTTTTTTTCATTTTTAAAATTATAATTATGTAAATACAATAAGACATAAGATTATGCCTTTCTTCTGTATGATTTTTCAATGTAATACACAATTCTTGAGATAGTGATGTGTGCTGTTCTTTCAGTGACTGCAGCATGGAATTTATTGTTGCATTAGCTGTTAATAACTTAGAATCTCTCCAACATAATGCCTCAACAGCCAGTTTTGTTGGAAGTAGAGCTGATACAGTTATGGATATTACTTCAGAATCACTATCAGAAAAATTAATTTGCAGGTTTAAGTAGATCATTGCTTTTCGGATTGGATTTTTCGGTTTCAAAAATCATTCCATCACTAGGAATAGTTTTCAAAATAATGTTAAATCCGTGATGGTTTGGACTTAGAAACTGTGCTTAAATTTGTATCTTTATCGGAATTAGATTCTTTCATCTTTAAAAAATTTGTATCATGTTTCGTTTTTAAATGTGCATGGAGTTTGCTTGTATTTCCTCCATTCAATTTAATAACTCTTGAACATTTTTTTACATTGTGCCACCATATTCTTTTCATCATATAAATAATGAAACCAAACCGCGAAGTATTATCAAATGATTTTTTTATGTTCTTTAAAGTTATTTTTATTCATTATTATGGGTTATTATTGATGAATATATATGTAACGAATCTGAAAAATATTTTGAACCCTAAAGTATGATATGCACAAAAACAATATGAATAACAAACTCACCAACTTAAAAAATATCGAAATACTACGCACTTTCTTAACAGCTACAACCTTGTTTTCACAGATGCAAATATAGGACTACGAATCCTGCGCGTGTGCAGTATCGATCTGAGCTATAATAGGATAGTTTTGGCCCGCCTCCTTGGATGATTCACATATTTTATCACTTCTCTTAATTGTACGATGCAACTTTATATTCACAGTCTAATTAATTTCGTCCGTTAAAGAGACATAAAAACAAAAACGTATACTATTTTGCTATGTTGGTGATCCCTGAACATATATTGGAGACAATTTTAAAAAAATTTCTAGTAAATACCGAAAAACCGGTATTTAAACTTGTGAATACCGGTATTACAAAATTGTAGAAATAGCTCAAAATACCGGTATTCGGTATCCCGGGATACTGGTATTGCAATCCCTACTTATGTGTAAGGTGTTATATATACAGGGGCGTAACTGCCGCCGTATCAATGATACAAGGCCTCCTCAGAGCTAGCTACGCCAGTATATATATATATATGTATATATATATGTAATATGTATAATGTGAAGGGCTCATGGGAGGGCAGCGCTGCCGTCACCCTGACTACAGAGAGGAGAACGGACGGAGAGAGAAAGACGGCAGAGTGAGCGAGCGAGCTAGACGAAAAAAGGAAACGACGGGAACGAATACTTAAGACGAACTTTAACCACATGGTAATGATGCGCGTTTAAATGTTTAACTTAGTATAGTATTTGTGTAATTGTGCACAGTCCCCTTTTCTTTGTTACTGTTAGAACAAACAATTTTGTGTATTAGCTCTTAATATTTACTGGCTAACGAAATAAACTCAAACGCAGCATTTGGAGGTTCATTATAGAATCCCTTACGAATTAAATACAACATATATATATGCAGTATATAATCCTTACTTATTTGATACATAAGATCAAAGGAACTGCAAAAAAAAAAAAAAAAAAAAAAAAAACCGTCTTGTATATAATGTTATTTTACTTTATACTGAAAGCAAGAAGAAATCTTCAGATTTATATGTCTGTACTTGCTCCGCAAAAACAAGCTAAGCAATTTTAGAAATTATTAAATCGAATTACAAAATATGAAATGGTACAAAAAAATGGAAAAAATTCTAACTCATTGTTATCATTGTGTCTCAGTATTTTAATAATATTTACTTTATTCCATTAAAAAAAGCGTTTTGCTCCAAAATACTGAATGAAACAAAATAGATTAAATACAAGCAAAAAAAAAAAAAAAAAAAAAAAAATTGAATTCCTTTAAGAAAACAAATTATTTAACAAACTAGGAAAGAAGAAAGAAAATATATCAGAAGCAAAACAACAATGAGAAAAGCAAGAAAAATTTGTGCAATTGTGAAATGATTGTCAAACATCTAAATTCATGGCCATTAAATTAATTCTTAATTCATGCTATTTTAATTGAATTGATATCAAATCTCTCTTAATAGCATTTATATATACACATATAAACTTAGCAATGACGAAGCATTGGAATAAAGTATCGATATATTGTTTATGTCCTATTAAGAAGCAACACGAAGGCTATTGGTGACGGATCTTGCAATTTTGAATCATGGTTCCGTACCACGCCAATACGATTACTTTGAGCCCCGAGGGATGTAACACGCATCAGCCTCCCTACATAGTAGATCTTTAATGGTACAAAAAGATTCGAATCCATGTCTTGACAGAAACTACAAGTTCACTACCATGATCACTTGGTTACTGTGGCGCCATAAAATAACAGAAACGGATCAATTGGTTGCATGGTTACAGAGTTCCTGTTTCCCACTGGGAAACTTAACCTCCAATCTCTTGGGATGATGAATAGCTTTGGGCTGACTTATTTTTCAGATCTTAGCCCAGTACTGTGTTAAGATAAGAATTTTAAGTTGTCATCTGACAATGTATGTGCAAAGGTGTTTCAGAAGAATATAAGGCGATATAACAGTTGCTTTCAAATGACTTCATTTGGCTCTTTATTTGAGACTAAATTTATGCCTATATTTAAAGTTCAAGGCCAAGTTTACCACAGAATTGATAGCATATTTCCTTGCCCTGCTGAAGAACCTAAATTTCTACAGATTTATTTTATAGATAGTAATACGGAACACACAACGCGTTGCAAGATTGTACAACAAGTTAAGCAAGATTTACTTGTAGTTTTGAAGTTGCAAGACATGTTACAGCGCAATAATTCTTACATAAAAAAGCTTCAAATCTGCAATCGAAATACTTATACCAGATTTTCGTATAACTATTCGTGCGAATAAAGTTTCCGCTGGTGAACGGGTCGATTAAACACATTTAAGGCGGGAAAAGGTTAACGTAAAGAGAGTTTAATGGAGATGCTTTCCCATAAATATATATCTGGTGGTTATAATTAAACTTTCTCTATAAACGGCCTCCTACAGAGCAAACGGGTGAACGGAATGTAACGAAATTTTGTATACGAAAAAAAAATTTAGTTCCAAAATGTTCACCAGAGGGCACCTTTTCGGAAAAAAACCATGAAATTTAATCAATAAACGACCAAAAACGGAATACAGAAACAATATTAACAATCCAGAACAAGAATGATGAATAATAAAATGCAAAACCGAGAAAAGCTGTCAGTTGCAGGAGTGAGTGAATATCAACGTCGCACTGTTCAGCTACACGAGGGCTTTTGGCGACGAACCACGTAATTTTGAACCATGGTCAGGTGACGTGGACGACACCTTAGCTGGCATCTCCCCTCTCCTAACTACCACACCACACCAACGGGAGGACGTTTGAGCTCTCGACAGATTTAACGTGCATCGCTGCCCTACACGGCGGGTCTTTAATAGTACTGGGCTCGAACTCATGATATGTCTGCCATGATCCGATACCTTGACCACTCGGCTATCGCGGCCACATCAGTTGTAGGAGAAGAATGCCGAGATTTGTATGCTTGGGAAGAACAGGAAGCTTTATGCAAAACAGGTCAGTTTTTGTTAGTTTGTACCAATTTCCTCGAAGAAGAATAGTCCAAGGTTGAATATCGCCCTGAACCCATACCATACCATACAATAACTTTTGGAGACTAAAGGGGAAATTCAGTGGGGATCCGCAGATTTTTCTCAGCCCAAATTCGGCAATTCTGTGGGTTGACTGTCCCATTGAGGTAGAAATGAGCTTCGTCACTCCACGAAGCCATTCCAAGACCATGGTCGAAAAACAGTCATTCTGCTGAGAAAACTGACCTCGAATGAAAGACGTTGTGGCTTGTCCCTATCAAGTAGTTCCTAGGTTTAGCGGATCATGAATGGGAAGTAGTGCATTTTATTTTCGGAGTACTTTTTCGGACGGTGCTGTAAGAATAGCCCGTCTTTTGAGAAACTGCACGCGCGCTACTGCCCCAAAACTCTGATGTCTGTGACTGTGCGCCAACAACTGTCTTAACGCCATCAACAAGTACCAGTGTGACACATTTACGGCCTCTTCCAGGTTGAACTCCTAGTTCCTCTGTCTCTTCGAATCTCTTAATCATGGCCGCGATACCTTTAGTACACATTGGTCCACGCAGTAGGCTCTTTTTACGACGAATTTCACGAACTGCAGCAGAAGCATTCCCCATGATTTCGTAAAACAGCTTCACCAATAATACACGTTCAACTAAAGAGACCGTCATTAGTACAGCCGGAAATATCGACTTAAACACGACAACGTCTACAAACGTTTTCAAACAACGCTTCATGCAAAACTAACCTGTTTTGCATAAAGCTTTCTCTTCTTCTCAAGCATGCAAATATCGACATTTTTTTTCCTACAACTGACAGCTTTTCCCGGTTTTGCATTTTATTAATTATTATTCTTGTTCTGGATTGTTAATATTGTTTCTGTATTCCATTTTGGTCGTTCATTGAGTTAAATTTCATGTTTTTCCCGAAAAGGTGCCCTCTGGTGGACATTTTGGAACTAATTTTTTTTTTCTCGAAATTCCGTGAATGCATCTTGTGTACAGCCCATATACAAAATTTCATTCCATTCACCCGTTTGCGCTGTAGGAGGCTGTTTATAGGGGAAGTTTAATTATAACCACCTGGTATATATATATATTTAAAGTTGATCAACTTTTAATGAATGTATATATAATGTAAGTCTTAATTTCTTCTACTTTTATAATTTATACTAATTTTTTATCAAATAAAAACACTTGAGTTACTTCTTTTTGACTAATGTGCATGCTTATTTATTTTTACATTAGGATAACTCGTATGAAATACGAAGAATGATTGAAAAACTGGATGCTTATTTCATTGACATGAAAACCAGATACCTTTGGGCGCAAAACAGGATAGCCGAGCTAAGCATTTGTCGAATAAAGAATGCTTCGCTCCAAAGAAAAATGAACAGCCGTCGACCAACTGCCATTGAAGAAATTTTGGATGAGAAGGTAAATTTTATGATGGAAACCTCTTAATATAATTCGGAGATTAATTATGTTTTGCATAGTATAATTGCAAAAAATGCCAATGCGGAATTTAATTACTGAAGCTGTTTAAGTGCTAATAGACCTACGTGCCGCCCAACCGGTATAGTGGTCAGTGATGCTGTATAGTGGTATATAACCGGTATATATAACCGGTATAGTGGACTGCTGTGCCGTATAGCCTGGATTTAAATCCCAGAGAAGGCATGGGTGTTTGTAAATGTATAGTGCCTTCGCGACATGGGGTACTCTACATATTCTCAGAGCCGCAAATCCTCTCGTGAGGTTGATGGATGGGGAACAGAGGTGGGAAGCCCTGATCCTCCCCCATGGTATTCTCCTTCAAATTTGGGTGTGGAACAGAGTCATTTCGTACTGTCACTCGCATGATGCTCAAAGCTACGGATAACGTCAGGCGTACAACTAGCCTCTTGCCACGATGAATTTCGTGGACCTCGATCTTAATTACTGTCGATCGGGAGGGATAAGTAACAACAGATCTACGTTAAAATTTAAAATATTTAATACAGTGAGGAATTAATTTTATAATAAAAAGGATTCATCGTACAGGTATAAATGCAGTTTTTTATTTGAATTTGAGAATTTAATGTGGTAAGAACGTACGAATAGAAAGTAGATTCACCTCTAGAACCAAAAATCATTCCCCAATGCATTTTCTGACATTGATTAAAATTCTACAGTTTAATTCTTAGTTTTTGTGTGTTTATAAACCTATCACTATTTTTCCACTTTTCCACGGATTGTACTCTGGAGCCGAAATGTATTAATTGTACCCAGTCCCATCCATCCGATTCAAAATTATGCCCGAAGTGGAAAATAGAAAAGCAGATACAGGAAATAAAAACAAATAAAAATATTTCTTACCCAGAAGCACGTAAATTAATAGCCCCACAGTCATCTCAAACTTACGCTCAAGCTACCAAATCTTCTACTTCAAATAATTCTACACAAACAGATGAAAATATAACAAAAATAAAATGTCCATCTCTAAAATTACTTGAACCACTTTCATCCAAGCCAAGACCAACAGCATTAGAATCCACTCCTAATATTTCCAGATCATCATCTTCAACCCAAGCCCAGCTTTTGCCGTCCACCTCTTCAATAGCAGCTACTAACTCAGACCCTCAACTTACTACTACTTCCCCTAGCAATAACGTAAATACTTCCGCTTCATCGTTACCAACTGAAATACCCCCAGTTCTTACAA